>JACXGK010014613.1:0-11372 GCA_016801125.1 Novumbra hubbsi
CCCCCCCCCCCCCCCCCCCCCCCCCCCATGTGAGACTAACAGTAACAGTCTTTTGGCATGTGTTATGTAGCGTGCTCCTATAAAGCAACAAGGAGCCATAGCTGTGCTTCTTCTGAAAGCATACCTATAGTGTGCATTCCTGTCTGTAGTGCACACCATAAGAGCATGTGGAAGACAATGGATTGTAGACATCTGTCATAGATACAAGTTTATTGTTTCCCCTTCAATTTGAGATGTAATGTTATTTGGTATGAAAGAGATGTTCAGTGATTAATTGTTAACTAGTGATGTCAATATTAATCATGAAATAAAAGACAAGCAAAACATTTGCCGGTGTCCCTTTCCTTCCTTTCTGCCTCATTCTCTTGGTGATTGGGCGTGCTTTTTAGATGTAGAACTCAGCTGTCTTAGGCATCTTTGGATCACACTTTAGATGTTTCTAAGACACGATTGGAGTCCACCTCAGGCAAGATCAACTGATTGGATTTAGACAGCACACACCTGTTTAGAATTCTTCACACACTGCAGGTCACAGCAAAAACGATTCAATGAAGTGCAAGAACTCGTTGAAGAACTTGGAGAACTGTGCTCAGTCATAGATCTGGGGAAGGTTATAGAAAATGCTAAATGATTGGGAGTTACCAGTACCACAGTGAGCTCCGTCATTATATAATTAATATTCAGCCAAACAAAAAATCCAGGTAATAAAGGTGTTGGTCAGGGAGGTGACCGGGACCAAATTCCCACACTAATGGAGCTTTAGAGATTCTCTTCAGAGAATATAAAACCCGCCAGAAGGACAGCCATCTCTGCAAAGGGACCTGTCTGTGATTGTCCTTGAGTGGCCCAGCCAAAGCCCAGACATAAACTCTATTGGACAACTGTAGGGAGACCTGAAGATTTGGATTCAAAGATGTCCCTCATACAATCTGACAGCACTCGAGGAGGAATGGGAGAAACTGCTCAAATGTTCAGTCACACTAAACAAGCACGAGCTGTCTGTCTGCATAGAGAGTCCCACGATTCACTCACATGTCTTTGAAAGTCCCCTAACCAAGCCAACTGAGACATGTTACCTGTCCATAGTTTGCAAACTCACCTGGCTTGGGATTTAAAGGATTATTGTTAGGGGTGTTTTATATGGTGAGATAATAATTGTCACTTTGGGGAGATGGGCGGCCCACTACATTCCTCACTTACTGACATTGGACCCGTCATCCTTGGTTCTGCAGAACTCAATTTGAACGCACCCACCATTAGCACCAACCTTTACATCGCTAGGATCTCGGTTTCGGCTCCGATACACAGCGGTTAGTTCTCCGTGCTCGGATATGTAAAGTTCGATTAAAATATGGGTATATAATGACTGTTGAACATAGTATACACTTTTGTAATCACACTGAGACTAATATTGGATTGATTGAATACTTGGTTAAAGAGCTATTGAGATTTGATTAATCGAATGTCTGTTCAATGTCCAATCTAAAACTAACTTCACGGCAGTCTAATAACATTCAGAAGGATGCAATTAATATCGCATTATGCATAACGCAATTTGGCAAGGACATATTTAATATTTATAAATACTTTATTGCTTTTACTTTTTTATTATTACAACGTAATACTTTTTAGACAAATACTTTTCTATTCATTTACTATATTATCCTATATTTCTTTCTGGTCTGCGGCAGCCAGAGATAATTTTGCGATAGATCGAAATATTAATATATTTAATCAAAGGACTTGCCGTTTATTCTTTGAGCTACCGTATACAGTTGTGGTAATTTGTTGACACTTAGTGCATTGTTTTATAAGTGAATGGAATAAAAGCTAGCTCAACCCCCCCAAATTAGCACAAATTACGTGAAGAAGCACAACATTATATATATATATATATATATGTATGTATATGTATTGAGATTTGCACTATGTAACCTGTTGATTATTAGCATACATAGTTTGTCCCGACATTTGTACTTTTTAAGACAATGTACAGACACAGCCCCAAGGTTTTCCATATAGCATGGCAGTGTGACGACCTTAATAACATAGGCCAACCGTCCTCCGGGCTGGAACATTACGTACGATTGCGTCCCACAGATATTCATATCTCGTCCCCCACAAAATATGGGGCGTGGCTTCGCGACTGCTGTTTACTGTGCAATTGTACTTACAACACAGCACCACATTCAGGGAAGTAGCTATATTTTTTATTATTATGAACATGCACTGTTGAATAACGACGCTATAGATACCTTTGTAGTGATACACGGCGAAAATGTTGGTTCATGCAGGAGGATGATGAAGAGACTGCTGTGGCAATTTATGTCAGTGTGCCTTATGTTGTTACTGTGTTGGTAAGTTAAGCTCTAACGACAGTACAGTTGCTAGCTACTTCTTTTCATAACAAGGAATATCTCTATTTTTCCTCAATGTTTAAAGCTAAAACATGTTTGAAGATACGCTTGAATAACGCGAACTAGGGCAAGCATAGTTAGTTTTACTTTTATTTGGCTGTGAGCTACTTGCTACGTACTGTAACGTGACTGTAACTGTAAGCTGGCGGTCGTTAGCTATCATATTGTGTACCCAGAATGTGACATTGTTGTGAGTGGAACTGTTTAAAGCATTGTCACGCCTGACGCCTGGATCTTTGCTGTTGTGCCATGCTGTTATAAAACAGGGCATCTGTGACACTGGCTTGTCCATTTCCCTGTCACACTGTACTCCAACGACAGTGTGCTAGCAAAGCAAGTTAGCAAACGTCAGCAAACCGCTAGCTAACAAAGTGTGATCTGTAATTCAATGCAGCGAAAATGAAGACTGGTGACTGTTATGAATGTGTCTTATTGTATTAAGTGGTAGAAGTAAAGAAGTGTCTAATATATTTTCTTTGTTTAAACTACTTACTGAAAGTCAGCCACCAACGACAGACTCGGATTCCCATACATGCACTGTACCTACATTATGTGCCATTGCTGAGTGCGGGGGTCGCAAGCTTTTGAAACTTAAAAAGACGGTATTAAGTGTCTATAATCAGCACATGTGCTTTCATTGTGTGTTATTAATACTATTGAAAGTACATCGTTTGGTTTACAGTTATTTATTGGGGTGCACAAATCATAGTTTTCCTAAGATGGGGAGGGAGTCGTTTCCCCATCTGGGTTTTCCGCCTATGCTTTGTAGACATATGGCTTCAGCTAGGTGTTTGACTTTGACCTCCAGCTTGGCAGTGCTGTGTCTCAATGTATCTGCCACCTGGTCGCTCCCATGACACCTCCAGGAGTTGACTGTTTACTGATGACTCATTTCTAGATTCTCTGAAATAACCCCCCACCCCCCAGTCCGCCCCTTCTGATTAAGGCGAGTCCTTGTTGTTATTAATGACAGAGTTACCTACCTTATAGGATATTGCCATATCTTTAAATCAATTCAGAGAATTTCACTGCTCCCTTTTCTCTCAACTGTTACTCGGCTTCCCCCTTGCCTCAGACAATCACACTGATGTATTCTACTCTATGCTCCCAGGCACCCTACCAGATATGTTGATTGCACCAAACAGCCCCCGAAGGCTCAGACCCAGAGCCTGCGTGTACCTGCTGATGACAGACGTCCGGAGGAGGAACCATGCGGCACGTCCCAATACAAGGTACCGATCTGTCTACATATTGGAAGAAATGTTACCTTGATGTCTAGTACAACCAACACTTGTCCTTTCACATCTTTCAGGGTGTTGTCCAGATAAATCAATGCTTGGGGGATGTCCAGCCACTGTCTGAAGACAAGGTGGAAACTCTGCAAAACTTGCAAGTCTTAGCAGAGGAGCAGGAGGGGCAGAATCCCGTCACAATGGTGGAGGGCGTTGAGCATGTCCAGGTATTCTATTGGGCTGAATGTGGGTTGAATCTAGTCCTGTTGGTGTCCAGGCACAGATACTTCACTGAGGACTCTTAGCAACTACAGCTGAAAAAAGAACTACTCTTCCCTGGTTTACTTACTGGATGTGAAAGTAAGCATTTTCAAGCAGATTTAGATGTGGACACTGTCTGCCTGGCCTAATAATCACAAGTACCGATAGTTTCTGGAATCTTTGTAGCATTATACGTGGTACACATAGCGTGGAGGCATGTGGTGGGTTCTGTGTTTTATTGAGAGGGATGTTTTCCAGACAATTGACCTGGAGGATCCTGCGGAAGAGAAGGAATCAGGAAGAATACATGGATCAGAGGCTGTGCCTGAGACTGGGCCAGTCAAAGCAGAACCAGATTCTGAGCCAGACAAAGCAGAAGCAGGTACTGGGCCAGACAAAGCTGAACCAGAGACTGGGCCAAACTTGGCAGAACTAAAGACTGGGCCTTACACAGCAGAACCAGAGACGGGGCCAGTGGATGACCAGCCACATCTAGATGTTATCAAAGAGGAGCAGCCAACCTTCCCATTGGACCAATCCTCTCAGACTTCTGCTCCTGCCCTGGACTCCATCTCCGTTGACCCCTCCAGAATCCTTAGCTCAATTTCAGATGCGGCAGAGGAAACTCTGTCTAATGTTCCAGTGGCAGACCCCAGTGATGCTGACCTGGCCCTGGCTGACTGTGAAGCTACAGAAGCCAACCCCTTTGACAGCAGTCTCCCAAAGTCAGTGGAATGGAGGTGCTTTTCCTGAATGATGAATATAAATTACTGACTATACCTGAAGCCTGAATTGACTTAGTTGCTAGAAATCAGCAGAGCAAGCTTACAGTCAAAAACCTACAGACTTGCAGTCAAAGACTTACAGGCTGCTCTGCTAATTTCTAGCAGAGAAAAAAATACCATGTTCTCTTTTGTTCCTCCCTGCAGTCTTCCTGTTGTTCTGGAGAACACATCCAATGTCCTGGGAAAGGGTACTAAGACTGACATAGACCCCCCTCGGTCTCAGGCCGGTCTGAGCTCAGTGGGGCTGGCCCCGGGCATCAACGCGTCCCACATGCTCAAAGACCAGGTAGAGAAACACTGACATTAGCACAGTAGTAAGGTTTTCCGATGCTAATCATCCCAAAAGTACAGACTCCATACTTAATCACGTCCACATAACTACTGTACTAAACACATTTGACATAAAGACAGTTTGTACTCAGTCCATATATGTGGAACCTGACTGTTGGCTGTTGTGTCTAGGACTTTAGCTCACACGGTGCCAAGGAGACAGATCCTACCGTGGCAACCAAGGATGCTGAGGACATCCCTACCTTTGATGAGTGGAAAAAGAAAGTGATGGAGGTTGAGAAAGAGAAAAGTAAGAAACGTGTTTCCGGCCCATGTCAGTGGGTCCGTCACTAGTTTTTAATTCAAACTTTATCTCTTCATAGCTCAGGTGTCTCATACATCCACCGTCAGCGGTCCAAACACTGTGAAGAAAGTGCAGAAGAACCTCAACAATTACGCCTCAGTGGAGTGTGGGGCCAAGATCCTGGGTTCTAACCCAGAGGCTAAGGTATCTTTTTTAAACCGCCCAAACCTATCTATGTGTTCAGTTGACGCGATTGGCTTTTAATACCTAGCGCGGCTGATTTTAATGGGGATGTTCATTTTCTCAGAGCACTTCGGCCATTTTAATGGAGAGTATGGATCATTACATGTTAAACCCCTGCAGCAACAAGATATGGTAAGTGTGTGATGGATTGTACGAGAGAGATTGTGGTGAGGTTGGTGCTGGTTGGATGTGATGCCACTTAAAGTAAGACCATGAATCCGGGTTTTTCTCCGCCTCTCTCAGGTTCATCATTGAGCTGTGTGATCCCATCCAGGTGAAGCAATTGGACATTGCTAACTTTGAGCTGTTCTCCTCCACACCCAAAGACTTCCTGGTCTCCATTAGTGACAGGTTTGATTTGCAGCCATCGAACATGGTCATGTTTATTTACGAGGTTGTACAAATGCAGTCCTGTTTTAATTTCTACAACCGAAAATAAGTATTTTCTCACCACAGCCCCCCTTTCAAACCCCTGTGACGTCATTGCAGGTATCCAACCAACAAGTGGGTAAAGCTGGGGACTTTTCACGCTCGAGATGAACGCACTATTCAGACCTTCCCTCTGGACGAGCAGTTGTATGCCAAATATGTCAAGGTGTGGATGGCCTCCTACTGCAACTCTTAGCGACTCCTTTCGACCTTTTCTACCTATTCAGGCTTCTGTTTGAAAAGACCTGTTCTGACTTCAGTGGTACTTTTCAAAATACAGAATGAAACCTAATCAGTAGTAACTGATCATCCCCACTGTCCTCTGTTGTGGCTGCCTCTTGTTGTAGTAGGTCAAGCCACAATCCCACCGGCCGCTCTCTCTGTGCTGGTGCTCTTATCTTAAAACACCTCCTTACAAATGACAACACATTTGTTCTTTTCTCCTGTTAAAACTGATGCTCTAATGCCTGTTCTTCGAGGACTGGAGCAGGAACCTGCATGGTTACCTGGTTCTGCTATTAATGCACGTTTCTTCCCTTAATTGTTTGTTTCTCTTCTCTTGTTTCTCCTGCTTCAGATGTTCACCAAGTACTTAAAGGTTTGCCCATTTCTCTCATAGATGTGGTGGCTCTGTGAAGAATCAGGTAGAGGGGTGGAGGGTAGTGTTTTGGTTTCAGTCAGTTAAAATGCTAATAGTAGGTGAAGCTTGTAAATGATCAGGCAAGGTAAGACATAATGTATAGTGAAGAAATTATATAAACAAAGCCACTTTAAACATCTGTATAAGGATTATCATTCACATGGTAATATTTTTTACAGTAGAGAACATTTAATGTGTTGGGCATGGCGTTTTGATCACAGCTTTAAAGTGATCTATCTTGTTTCTGGTCAACCAGACAATGATCAACATCTACCCCTTTTAGTATTGGTCCAACAAGTTAAAAAGGACATTTTAGCCACCAGCCAATATCTAACTGTGCACTAATTTCTTATCATGATTATTATTGCTGAGCTGACCAGTCTGTCCTGGATGTGAATGATGTCTTTCATCTCAGGTGGAGCTGGTCTCACACCATGGATCGGAACATTTCTGCCCTCTCAGTCTCATAAGGTAGGCATCGAATGAAACCCCAAACTGAATTATTAGTATTTTTATTCAGTTATTTTTTACAGCCATTTTCACCTTGATAAGGCGCTTTTAGTAACCATGCAATCTAGCTTCCCTAGACCGCACATCATAGTACTTACTGTGAACATTTACACAAGGAGGAAAGGCGTATCTCTAAGTGATGTGTCCCCATCATATGATTAACATGTTCTGACAAGGATACTCTCCTCCACCATATGGCCTCCATTCCTGATGGGCCATTCTTTGGCCGGCAACAATCTTACACAAGAAAAAGACTATGTACAATGTCTTTTAGAGCTGCTGCTTCTCTCTCTATTCAAGGGTGTTTGGAACCAGTATGGTGGAGGAGTATGAGGAGAATGCTGACCCCCTTGACCGACCAGATGACCAGGAAGACGACCTCGGTTAGTGAAGAGTCTACTATTCTCCTGCCGTTACTGGAATACTTGTCAGGGTGTCAGTGATAGTGTGATAAGATATGAAGCATTTGGTATTGGTCATTTGTTTTTTAAATGTACGTAACATTCCTCCTTGACGAGAATTTGTTTTTGTCTTCGAAACAGTTTGAATTATGTCAGTTAGATCACTTCTGTCTCCTGTGTGATCCTCAGATTATCAGCATGGTCATGTTCCTTCTGAGGACAAGGCTTCCAAGAACCTCATCGGATCCGCTAAGGGTTCGTTACTATTTGTGTCGAGGAATTGTGGTGAGGGACTCGGTGACAGGGAGTTGTTTTACTCGTGACTTATTATTCCAGACGTTATTCTGAACATGGTGAACAACATCAAGGTCAACGTGCTGGGTGGAGGACCAGGTGAGGGGAACTTCTCAGGCCAGACAGTGAACCTGACCACCATGACACCACCCAGCCCAGACGCCATCTCCACCCTCAGTCCTGTGTGAGTAAAGGCTAACCAGTCACTCCTTTCACTGCGTTTTCACTTAATGTGACTAACATCTACAATTTTGTCTGACATCTTGTAAATGTAGAGTTTGTATTTTTGGAAGCTGTGGAATGTGCCGGATTATACAAGACGTCAATTAGACGGGGTGGTTTGTTGTTAGGAAGGCTGGATAGAAGGTAGCTGTAACTTTCTCTGATGGCTTGTCTCTGTTTCCAGGCCTGACAACGCGGAGGTGGAGCTGTCACAGGTACCAGAAGGCCCTGATGTCACGACAACAGAGGACCCCAAATCAGAACCCCTTTCCTCTGACACCTCTTCCAGAGAGGTACCAAAACTAGAACCCTCTACCCCAGACACCCCTGCCTCAGACGAAACCAAACAAAAAAATCTATCCGAAGAGGACACATTATTATACCCTAAGGAGGAGGAGGTCCAGTCCATCGTTACTGTGCTGGAGGTGGAAGAGGAGGAGGAGGAAAGGAGGGAGAGAGAAGAACACCCCGGCCTACAGCAGGAGAGCCTTGATTACTGTGACCTGTCCTCCCTCTCTGCATGCTCCTGCTCAGCCTCCCTCCAGGAGTACCTTCTCCTCCACTGCTCTGTTGATAGGAAATGCATCGGTCAGGAGAGGGAGGCTCCCCCCGCCACCACCCCATCACAGCAGCAGCCCATCTCCCCCACAGCCACCCAGACCCCCCATCAGCCCCGCTATCAGAGGGAAGAGAGCTTGGAAAGGGAGCCCGGTTCTGCCCTCAGCCAGAGGGGGGCGAGGCGCACTGACCACACGCCACACCTACCATGGGTGGAGTCTGATCCTGGGGGTGATGTGGAGCCCAGCCAGACCCCCAGCCTGCCCACCCACAGCTCCGGCCTCACCCCCGACTCGTCCTTCAGGCCCACCCCCACCGTGGACCTCCCAAACTCCTCTCAAGGCCTGCCTGGGCGGGTACCCTCCGTGGCAGAGAAGGGCCAGGAGGAGCCGAAAGAGGAGAACAGGTGGTCTGCTACCTCCGGCTCTGCCGCCAGTGACCCGGTGGAGCCGAGCTGGGGAGCCTCCACGGACGACGGGCCCTGCCCGGAGGTCCAGCCCACCGAAGACATCCAGGCCATGAACACAGGGCCCGCGACCGATCCCCCTCCCGCGGCCTCCATCCCCGCTGAGCGGCAGCAACCTCCGCCCCCCCCGTCTGAACCCGAGAGCTCCACCCCCGGGGAGTCCCGCTCCGTCCTCGCGACGGGGCCCCCGCCGCCCAGCCAGGACGCCTCCGCCGAGCCCAGCGCGGAGGAGACGGAGCAGACGGAGGACGTCCTGTTCGCGTCGTCCCTGAACGCGGACGAGCGGCAGCTGGCCCTGCCCTCGTCCGCCCGGCCCTCCCCCTCAGACTTTTACGCGGAGCTCCACAACCCGTCGGAGCAGGGGAACCCCACCCACGGCTCCGCCAGCCAGAAGGAGTCCGTGTTCATGAGGCTCAACAACCGCATCAAGGCCCTGGAGATGAACATGTCGCTGAGCGGCCGGTACCTGGAGCAGCTGAGCCAGAGGTGAGGGGGGCTACGTGTCGGGCTACGGGTCGGGCCACGGGTCGGGCTACGTGTCGGGCTACGGGTCGGGCCACGGGTCGGGCTACAGGGCGGGCTACGGGTCGGGCTACGGGTTGGGCCACGGGTTGGGCCACGGGTCAGGCCACGGGTTGGGTTAATGGTCGGACCACGGGTCGGAACACGGGTCGGACCACAGGTCGGGCTACGGGTCGGGCCACGGGTCGGGCTACGGGTCGGGCTACGGGTCGGGCTACGGTTTGGGCCATGGGTCAGGCCACGGGTTGGGTTATGGGTCGGACCACGGGTCGGGCTACGGGCCCGGCTGCTCAGTCACAACCCCGGTTAGTCGGCTAAAGGTTTCTGTGTTGATGTGTTGCCGTTGTTTTGAAGGTATCGACGGCAGATGGAAGAGATGCAGAGGGCTTTCAACAAAACGATCATCAAGTTACAGCACACATCCAGGATGGCCGAGGAGCAGGTGAGGAGTGGAGGCCTGCGGTGTGCTGGTCCAACGTTTTATTAGGATTCATGTCCTAAAGCTGTTCAACAGGACACGCTACATGGCACAACTCAGCATGGAGTCTCTTTTTTTGAGGAGGGTTTCAAGGCTGTCTCGTTAATTCTGATTGGATCCTAGTTGGCCTACGTTGATTGACAATGTATCGTCATGTGACATGGGTGCCGTGGCCGGCCAGTTCATCCGTTTCCTGCCTCTCAATAGGACCTGAGACAGACGGAGTCCATCCAGGCGTTACAGGGCCAGCTGGAAGACATCACCGTGCTGGTTCTCAACCTGTCAGTCAGAGTCAGCCAACTACAGAGCCAGGTAGGAACCACTTCCCCCAGACCTTCTGAACACTGCAGCACTTTTTCCCTCAATTGCTTCCCAACACTCTGTTATTCCAGCAAACGGGCCGAAGTCCTATTTGCCAGTTGGTTTTCCTGAGTTTCAGCAGAATTCTAATTGTGTTCCTGTTTCAAGGCCTCGGCCCCCGTTGGCGCCTCACGTGTTCTCCGTTCCGTGTGCATGTCGTAGGTGTCTGACAGGCAGAGCTACCTCCTGCTCTGTCTGCTGCTGTGTGTGTTCCTGGGCATGTTGCTGTTCGTCCAGCACTGTCGACGGTCCGGCGTGGCACCTCCCTCCACCCGTCCTCCTCTACCCAGGAGCTACAGCTACTGCTGCCCTGAGAGGTAACGGCCTAGTGCATGGTTATGAATGTGTCATGCATGGTTATGAATGTGTCTTGCATGGTTATGAATGTGTCGTGCATGGTTATGAATGTGTCGTGCATGGTTAAGAATGTCTCGTGCATGATTATGAATGTGTCGTGCATGGTTATGAATGCGTCGTGCATGCTTATGAATGCGTCGTGCATGCTTATGAATGTGTCGTGCATGGTTAAGAATGCGTCGTGCATGCTTATGAATGTGTCGTGCATGCTTATGAATGTGTCGTGCATGCTTATGAATGTGTTGCGCATGGTTATAAATGTGTTGTGCATGGTTATGAATGTGTTATGGCAACGTGATATTGGCCCCCTCCAAGGGAGTGAACTGTACAGTTGACTTCCATGCTGGAGTTATCAAGGTTGTCTGTTGGGTCCTGGTCTAACTCACAGGTCTCCTCCTTCAGGCATGTATCTGAGTATCAAGACATAAGCTTGAAGAGAACAGCATCATATCCTCTCCTGCACTCTGAATCCCTCCAGTTACCTGCCACTACTGAAGGCATGTGTGTGTCTGCCTCTGTGTGTGTGTGTCTGCCTCTGTGTGTGTGTGTCTGCCTCTGTGTGCGTGTGTCTGCCTCTGTGTGCGTGTGTCTGCCTCTGTGTGTGTGTGTCTGCCTCTGTGTGC
>JACXGK010014614.1:0-11385 GCA_016801125.1 Novumbra hubbsi
GGCCCTTCTTGCCAGACCTGACCTGTGACTAGGGTCCCGAGGGGCCCTTCTTGCCTGTGACTAGGGTCCTCTGAGTGCACATTGAAGGTCTCTAAAGAAGAGCAGTATCTGGCAGATACAGTGTTTAATTACAATACATACCTCGTCCTTGTCGTTAGACAGCTGGCTGAGTCTGACACGTGATTGGTCCAGA
This sequence comes from Novumbra hubbsi, assembly GCA_016801125.1. Taxonomy (NCBI): domain Eukaryota; kingdom Metazoa; phylum Chordata; class Actinopteri; order Esociformes; family Umbridae; genus Novumbra; species Novumbra hubbsi. The sequence continues at coordinate 194 of JACXGK010014614.1, forward strand.
CATAGAACGTCGCTGTACCTGTTTTTCATCTGATTGGACAGCTTTCTACAGAGAGAAAAAAAGCAGACACGAAAATGAAAGGTATTTAGGAAGACAGAGTATAATAGAAATAAATACTGTAAGAGATTGAAGCAAAGAGAGATCAGACAGATCACGTGAGGAATATAGTGTTACAGAGGAGAGATCAGACAGATCACGTGAGGAATATAGCGTTACAGAGGAGAGATCAGACAGATCACGTGAGGAATATAGCGTTACAGAGGAGAGATCAAACAGATCACGTGAGGAATATAGTGTTACAGAGGAGAGATCAGACAGATCACGTGAGGAATATAGTGTTACAGAGAGATCAGACAGATCACGTGAGGAATATAGTGTTACAGAGGAGAGATCAAACAGATCACGTGAGGAATATAGCGTTACAGAGGAGGAGAGACAGATCGTGAGGAATAGTGTTACAGAGGAGGACAGACAGATCACGTGAGAAATAGTGTTACAGACAAGGGGAGATCAGACGGATCACGTGAGGAATATAGTGTTACAGAGGAGAGATCAGACAGATCACGTGAGAAATAGTGTTACAGAGGAGGAGAGACAGATCACATGAGGAATAGTGTTACAGAGGAGGAGACTAACTTGCTGTAGTCAAAGCTCCCAGTGGGCGCCTCCTTGCGTATCTCCTCGTACTCCTGGTAGATCCCCTTCTTCTTCTGCCTCTTGACGTGTTCCACCAACTCCAGGAGCGTCAACCCTCCCTGGTCAGGCATGTGGATGGAGGCGTCCTCCTGTGGAGCTGGCTCCTCCCCGAGCTCCTCATCTGGCTCTGACACGCCCCATGACGACAAGGGAGTAGGGCGCGGGTGAGACTTCTGGGGTAGCGGAGGCACCCCGTGTTCCTCCTCCTCGCCCACCACCTCCTCCGCCTCTTTCGTCGCGTCGCGGTCGGCTTCCGAGCCGTCGGCAGTCAGAGACCCTCCCACATTCGGGTGCAGGGTAGTGTCCGGTGGAGTGTCCGACTGCGGCGGTGGCTGGCGGCCGTTCACACAGTTAGCATTGGTGCTAGTGCCGCCGCCCACCCAAGAACCGCAGACATCGCTGATCTCATTGACCCCTGACCCTGCCCTGACCCCAGCGGAGCCGTTCCAGTGGTGGTGGTTCGCCGGAGGTCCAGAGCGCTGGGAGCGGTCCGGGGTCTGGCCCTGAGTCCTGCCACAGTGGTTAGCATTGCTATCGTCGTAGCAGTTGGAGTTAGTCGAAGCGGCTAACGCCGGCTCAGAGGCTAACGCCGGAGGTGAATCCGAGTGGGAGTCTGTGGAGGTTTGTGTAGCTGCTAGCGTAGCCGTGGGGCTAGCGCTGTGGGGCAGAAGGCTGTACGAGCGTAGCAGGCTGCCAACACAGTCGTGTGTGTCGTGCAGAAGAGAGTCTGTGTGGTTGTTCCCCGGGGCGACGTGAGTGTTGACGCAGGACTGTATCCAGGCAACGTGGTTGTACTTGCAGGTCCCGTCCAGATGTTCCGGGAGGGAGGAGACTGGGATGTGATTGGACAGCTCGTGGGCCTTCACTGTACAGACCTGTTGGCGGATGAGCATGCTGTTAAGCACAGGCACAGACACACAAACAGACACAGACACAGGCACAGACAGACAAGGTCGTACCCTCTCTCTCAGCTTCTCGCGTACGAAGAGGCGGAGGACAGCGAAGGGAGCTCGGAACCAGAGAGGAGATGAAACGATGAACACACACTTGAGCCGCGCTGGGAACGCACCCTAGGACACACACACACACACACACACACACACACACACACACACACGGTTAAGGAATGAAATTTAAAGGGGAAGATCCCGAACGCCACTAAAAGCCCACGTTACCTTGAGCAGATTGAGGATCTTGACACAGAGCTCATAGTCAAAGTTCATGTAGCTGGAACCGGTCATGTCGTAGATGAACAACAGGCCGTCCCTCTGGGTGTCTAGGCTGGGGGTGGAGGGGGCGGGGTCACTTCTTTTAAGGTAAAGGAGAGACAAGGCAGCAGGACGTCAAGAGATAGAGATGACGGAGAGGTTACCTCTCGATGGCTTTGTCCAGCTGATAGATGATGGCCTGCAGCACAGCCTTGTGGGTAGTGATGTCAGGGCGGTGGAGACGGGCCGTGAACAGAGCGAGAGCAGCACCCTTGGCATCACGTCCAGGCTAAAACACCCGCAGACACACACACAGGCGCAGACACACACACACACAGGCGCAGACACACACACACACACACACACACACACACACACAGGCGCAGACACACACACACACACAGGCGCAGACACACACACACAGGCGCAGACACACACACACAGGCGCAGACACATACACACACACAGGCGCAGACACACACACGCACGCACGCACACACACACCCCATTTTAGTCCTGGGATTTAAAAATGCACTCCTAATATGCCATTGACTGGCTAAGCTTGCCAAACAAACACACACACACACACCCCATACTAACAGACAGAATATCACCTCAGAAAAAAAATCCAACAGACAGACGGGCCTCACCAGAACTGTGAACTTCCCACAGAGTAGTTCAGAACGCAGCAGCTCTTCCTCCGGGTTTATGTCGAAGATGCCCTCCTTAATCCTTGTGTTCTGAATGGACCAATCGCAAACCGACAGGGTCAGGGACCAATCACAGAAAGACAGGATCAGAGGACACCATTAGCACCACCACACAGAGTTCGGTCTGTACCTTGTATGCCTGGAAGAGGTCCACGGCCCGGGAGACGTCAAACTTGCGTGCCATGAGGAACTTGACTGCGGTGGGTTGAGTTACCAGGGCCGCTGTGTGAGGAGGTTCCCTACCACGCACCTCACTGAGGAACTCCTCCACCGCCTGGAGACCAGGGGGGGAGCAGAAGAAGCCGCGAGAAGAGGAGTTTAGGATGTGGTTGAGGTTTTGGTGAAATGTGCTACAATAATATCACAACGATCACCAGAACGAACCACTATTACTAGGCCTTTCTATTAAACCAATCACTCTGGTTAACCGAATCACGATTGATTGGCTAATGGGAAACAGTCTGACGGATCCAGAGACGATTGATTGGCTAATGGGCGGACAGTCTGACGGATCCAGAGACGATTGATTGGCTAATGGGCAGACAGATCCAGAGATGCATACCCAGGCAGTGACAAGTGAAGGGAGCGATCTTAATTCATGCGCTAAACACAGAAAAGCATTAGTTTCACGTCACCATCAACTTGCTTGGTTTTAGAGATCTGAGAGCGGATTATTCCACCGATTCCCACACGCCCATTTCGGCCCCTAGTAACTCAGTGCAGGGCGGTGGGGGCTTCTCTATGGTATATAGCTTCAAAATGTGACTTTTTACAATTACACGTGAAATGGTAATCGGACTCATAAGGTTTGGGTTAAATTATCTACGCCAGAAAGCAAATCGTGTGTTACTCGCAATTAGCATAGCTTTATATCTAATCGATGGAAGGACGGAGCGAATATTCGTTATAATGTAGTGCTGTACTGTTCTGCGGACTGGACGACTATCAGTTTAATACAAAACTCTAGTCAAATACATTAACTTCAGCCAATTAAACATTCCATCTGAAAGCGGGGAGTCGTCAATCCGTATAACTGCTGTTCTCGAAGGAAAACCCCCACCGCTGAAGACAGTAAGACCCGCCGATAAATCTTCAGCCAGTGAGTTGAATGACGGCCACAAACTTCTAGCTACTACTAGGAACAGGGGGACGACTTCTCTGAACTGGCTGTCGTAAAAGTGATAACTCGCTAACGTGGTTACGACGAAGACCACTGCATTCCCTGGAATTTAAAAAAAACATGTCACACTACACCACGTACAACGCAAAACATTTGCGCCACTGGCATATTCCGGTACATCAGTTATATTTTATAAGTAAAAAATACATGCCAATAAAGTGGACGAGTTCTGTTACTATTTGGCAAGGGAGCTAGATGCGGATCAATTCGCTCTTCCTCTCCGACTAACGTTAGTGGTCGCTAACTACATATACTGGCGATCAGCGTTCACGCTACAATACAGTATGTCTCAACCGGGAAACATTTTTTAGTTAGATTTCCGTTCTTCAAAACAACATTAAACAAACATGCAGTGTAAACCGTGAGATGTCAATTGAACAAACACTGCCAAAGCTACATGCTAGACAAGACGGCTAGGCGCTAGCAGTCTACTGGGAATTGCATCCGGACGAACGTGCAATATTAGCCACTTAGTTAGCGGTAGCATGTTAGAGGCTGTCATAAGGAACGGCCCATGCATATTAACGAGACAGTATCCTCAAATAAACCGCGGACATGTTCACGTGTGAACCCAGACATTGGCATTGTTATGCACACAATTAAAAGGACGCATGTTGATGTCCACGATTAGAAGACCGCAAGAATAACAACGTTAACCAAGCCCTTACCAGTTCCTCTTGAGTTGTCAGGGCTTCCGCCATCTTGAAGCCTCGGCAGCGTCGTTTCTACGTGCGCGCCCAAGAATTGCTCGCTCACAACGCAGACGGGACACACAACGTAGCATTAGGCAAACACAAGCAAGGTTTACAAAAGGTAGTTGTTAATTAACTTGACCAAACGTCACAATACAGCAAGCAACAGAAAACATAACCTTCCGAAAAAATAACATTTCAACAAATAAATACCGTATCTCTAATACGCATTGTTCATCTGCATTCAACAAAACACGGACCAGTGGTGTTTTGAGTCAATATTTCTGTAACATGGCGACACAAACACTATTCAAACACTTTCCATGTGTTCCAAATTGTACGACCATGTCAGGGACCACAAAGAGGCCGATGTGTGCAAAACATCAAACAACGTGGTTACCTGTAGACTTACTACGTACTTTAAGATCAATTTCTAATGAAGTTAAAAATTAATTTCAGTCGGTCACCGTCTAAATCCCAATGTCAATAAATTGTAATTTAAACAATAACAATCGGGAGAGTGACAGTCTCTACAATTAGTGTGTGTGATGTAAAAACAGACTGGGGAAAAGACTGTTTCTAAGTCTGTGAAATAAATGATCCTTTTGGTGGTGTCAACGTGGGGTGGGGGGGGTCATTTGAACTGTACCTTAACTGGGACATCTGAAAAACCTTCATAGAGGTTATTAACGTATTCTCATATTATTAATACCAAGTCTTCTGTTTCAGTTAGCCCCATACATCTACCCCCCCCCCATGGTAAACACAAGGTTCACATACTGAAAATAGATTAGGTTTGGTCAATTATTCAATAAGTAAATGAATAACAAAAATGCCACATTTTGACACGTCCCCCCGTAATGCAATTAAAGACAAAACAACAGTTTATACATAAGATGTTCTGGAAACTCTTTATTGGGCCGTTGCCGTCACAACAACTTACATTATCATCACATTTCTGCATGTGTTTCATTACATGTTTTACATGTAATGCTTCTGACATCATAGTGAAAATCATCAACTGCATCATGACATATTGACAGTTTCCTGTGCGATGACAGTTTGTGTGGGACATCCGTCCCAAATGGCACCCCACACCTGAACGTTTTCTACATCACAGGCAACAGAAAGGACATCCGTCCTAAATGGCACCCCACACCTGAGGGTTTTTCTACATCGCAGGCAATAGAAGGTACATATCTGTCCTATTTTAGACACCGGTTTACTTCTCTCTATACATTGCTGGCTCCAGATATAAGCGCTTAAAGGGTGTGTCTGAAATGGATCCCTATCCCTTATGTAGTGGACCACACATCTCTGGTCAAGAACAGTGCACTATGCAGGGAACGGGATGGCATTTGGGAAGCAGGTGTAGACAGGATGGCAGGTTTTCTTAAATCCAGGATCAACAAACAAAATACGCTCAAAAAAGTTTGATTAGGGTTACACAAATGCCCAAGTATAGAAAAGAAAAATGACGTGTATCTTGGTCAACAGTTTCTCCAGGTATCCTGTCGGTTCCCTACTGATAACAGGAGTGTTTCAAATGGGATTTCACATTTTCTTGTTAAAAATGAAAGAAACCAAAGGACAGGCATGTTGTGGGGGGGTAGGCTAACATCAGGACCGGTCAGAGTCAGAGAACTGATCTAGGGTCAGGGCCTGTTGTCACACAGCCTTTCAGAGTATGGGTACTGATTTAAGATCAGTTAGCATAACTTTCAATACATAGCAGACTACAGATCAGCACTCTGTTAGCTTCCACTTATCCAGTTCCTTTATTTATTTATATATATATATATATATATATAAAAAACACAAACTAAGGAGATAGGAGACGATGAGACAAGGTGACGTTTCAGACTGTTGACACGCATGTATGTAGAGCAACAATCACGGTTTGACACACACCCACAAATCACTTAACCAAATGATAAAAACAATGTTTTAAAACTCTCATTGTCCACATAGGGCAGTGATATGGGGCAATTCCATCAAGGTCCCTCCAGCTTCAGCAAAAGAACCCGACCTTTTAAATTGGGGGTTCCTCAATCAGTCTCTCCTCACCCTTCATCTCCCTCCCACATCCCTCGATCTCACCTTGGTTCCTCCAGAGACCCTGGACAGTGTGTGACCACCTGTTCTTCCTCCTGGTCATCAGCATCACCACGTTGAGAAACACAACAAAGGATTAATTTAAGGCGTAGTCACAGCTGTCAGAGCTGTGCTTTAACCCAGAATATAAAACACAGGAGGTCCTATGTACATAGTCCAGGGATACAGTCTGTCACAGAAAGAGGACTGTGTCGCTCTACACTGCTCTTTCAAACTCTATGCTCTCTCCCTGATAGTGGTCCAAGGGGCAATCTGTTCTAGAACCGCCCCTGTGCTAAAACAATCTCTTCTAGAACCGCTCCTGTACTAAAACAGCCTGTTCTAGAACCCCTCAGAACCACCCCTGTTCCAGAACCACCACTGTTCTAAATGTGTCACATCCGTCGTTGACTAGGGGTTTTAGATCCTCCCCCCATTGTAGAGCCAAACCCTGTTGTAGAATACCCCATTGTAGAGGAATCATGTTTTAGGTATCTAAGGGGTAGTTGAATTTTGGGGGTAAAGTCTGATGTACTTGGGGGTACAGTGGGATAGTTACTTGGTGCTAAGGGTCATTACAGTCCAAGGGTATCGGGTGGTGCAACTCCGTCGCGGGTGAAGTAGTATCTAACGGGTGGTCCAGGGAGGTCCTCATCTCCGTCAGACTCAGGAGCAAACGACACGGTCAGATCAACATAACGACGATCCACTGATGGCTTGATCAACTTCAGCATCCTGCAGGGAGGAAGGAACAATATTTAGATTCCAAGTGATTCAATGTGATCAACTTCAGCATCCAGCAGGGAGGAACGAACAAGATCAAGGTTCCAAGTGATTCAATGTGCGTCCGTTGCTCACGTCAGTTTGAGTCTCTTGTTGTGTCCGGGCATCACAGGAACATAGAGCATCTTGACACCATGGACGACCATGGTGGGTTCAATCCCATACTGCTCCTGAAACAGTCAAGTAGGAACAGGCTCATAGCATAAATGTACAGGCTCGGTCAGATCCCTGTGTGATGTCACCCCGTCACTATGGATCAACATCCCAGAAGCTCTGAAGATTCAGGATGTTCTGGAAGCTAAGGGTCCGACCCAGTACTAGATGGATGTAGCTAATAAACTGGTCACTGTGCGTGTTGTGTGTGCGTCTCTCACATGTACTGCATTGATGAAGTCGGAGAGTGTAAAGTCTTGGTGACCACACACAACCCAGCGATCCCAGATGGAGAAGGAGATATCTTCCCTGAGCATGAGAGAGAAACACCAGTCAGTATCAACAGAGAGACAGGGGACCAGATATCTTCCCTGAGCATGAGAGAGAAACACCAGTCAGTATCAACAGAGAGACAGGGGACCAGATATCTTCCCTGAGCATGAGAGAGAAACACCAGTCAGTATCAACAGAGAGACAGGGGACCAGATATCTTCCCTGAGCATGAGAGAGAAACACCAGTCAGTATCAACAGAGAGACAGGGGACCAGTGTAGAATGTTTCTTTCCTTTCCAAATCGATAAGGAACGTTTTGAGTGAAGAACGGAAGGGTTCAATTTCAAGTGGTTAAATTGAACCCAGAGCTGTATGTAACCGGCTCGCCTATGTAACGGGCCCGCCTATGTAACGGGCCCGCCTATGTAACGGGCCCGCCTAAGTAACGGGCCCGCCTAAGTAACGGGCCCGCCTCTGTAACGGGCCCGCCTATGTAACCGGCTCGCCTATGTAACGGGCCCGCCTATGTAACCGGCTCGCCTATGTAACGGGCCCGCCTATGTAACAAGCACTAAAACATATAAATGTAATATTAACTCAATAAACTCAAATATTTGAATCCAAAATGGTTCTCAAGATGACCAAGAGAAACACATCCTGTGATGAAAAAAGGATTTGGACGTGGTGCAGATTGAAACCATTAAAGTGGATTTATATTAATACCCTGTTTGAAGAGTCCTCTTTAGTAAATGAAGCAATAAAGAGTTCCTCTATGATACAACAATGATAATAATATTATGGCTAAACGCTAACGTCTTGGAAAGAGATGTGTGACATAACATGTTACTGAATAACATTGTAAAATGACACCACAAACCTGATCTGAGTCTTCCGGACAGGTGCTGCCTCAGTGAGAACCACGACCGGAATGGCCAGGTTGAAGAAACAGTTGTTGAACGACTCAAACCCGTAACCCCCGGTCACTTTCACCAGCTCCAGGGACACCTGGGAAACACAGACGACTCAAAAGCCAGAAATATACAGTGCTGGATCCTGGATAAAGACTTTTTTACAAATATATCTACAAGCAAAGGCCTCATTATCATATTATAGAAATAAAAGGCATATTCCAGAGCCAAAAACACAAGATTAGCATTAAGGAACAGATATAATCCCATCTGGTGTCAGACCTTAAAATAATCCCATCTGGTGTCAAACCACAAAATAATCCCATCTGGTGTCAAACCACAAAATAATCCTACCTGGTGTCAAACCACAAAATAATCCCATCTGGTGTCAAACCACAAAATAATCCCATCTGGTGTCAGCCCACAAAATAATCCCACCTGGTGTCAAACCACAAAATAATCCCACCTGGTGTCAGACCACAAAATAATCCCATCAAGTGTCCAGTGTGTAACAGGTGTGCTCACCAGCCCGGCTACGGCAGCAGTTGCCGTTGCGATTGCGGGGATAATCTTGCCGGCGATGCGTTTGGTCTTGAGGCGGTCGGCCACCTTGATGCCGTACATCCTGGCTCTGAGAGACGAGGCAGCGGCCACAAAGTCCATGTGGCCGTTGGCGTCATCATCCTTCTCAAATATCAGAGGAGTCATCCGCAACCGTTCTTTGACACACAGGTGAGGGATTTATTAGTGAGGATGATGTGTGTAGAGCCTATTCTAGGTTGTCTCATCTATTTTGGTGTGGGATGATGTGTGCAGAGTCTCCTCTATCTTTGGGATGACGTGTGTGCGGGGGTACCCGGTGAGGGATGACGTGTGTGTGGGGGTACCCGGTGTAAGGGATGATGTGTGTGCGGGTACCCGGTGAGGGATAATGTGTGGGGGTACCCGGTGAGGGATGATGTGTGTGCGGGTACCCGGTGTAAGGGATGATGTGTGTGCGGGTACCCGGTGAGGGATGATGTGTGCGGGTATCCGGTGAGGGATGACGTGTGTGCGGGTACCCGGTGAGGGATGACGTGTGTGCGGGTACCCGGTGAGGGATGACGTGTGTGCGGGTACCCGGTGAGGGATGACGTGTGCGGGTATCCGGTGAGGGATGATGTGTGTGCGGGTACCCGGTGAGGGATGATGTGTGTGCGGGTACCCGGTGAGGGATGATGTGTGTGCGGGTACCCGGTGAGGGATGATGTGTGCGGGTACCCGGTGAGGGATGATGTGTGTGCGGGTACCCGGTGAGGGATGACGTGTGTGCGGGTACCCGGTGTAAGGGATGATGTGTGCGGGTACCCGGTGAGGGATAATGTGTGCGGGTACCCGGTGAGGGATGATGTGTGCGGGTACCCGGTGTAAGGGATGATGTGTGTGCGGGTATCCGCTGAGGGATGATGTGTGTGCGGGTACACGGTGTGAGGGATGATGTGTGCGGGTACCTGGTGTGACATGGTCTGCAGCGATAGCCTCCTCTAGCTGGGCGATGGCCTCCCTCTCCTCCTCGCTGCTCACCGACAGCTTCATCTGGTCTGGCTTCTTCACGTTCTCATCGGTCTCAATACGCTGCACACATTCACATAGCGATCAATAAATCAGATCATCTCATGTCTCAATACATCACCACCCCTAACCTAATCAGTTAATCAATTAGCCAATCAGTTAATCAATAGCCCAGCGAAGGTTATCATCAGTTCTTACCTTCTCCGCAGGCCGGTACTCTGGGATGGTGATCTCTGCCAGAATCCTGGACACCGCTTGTTGTGACAGATCCTACACACACACACGTTACTAGGATCAATCCACACCAGATATCTCCAACTAGTTGATCAACAGTAGCCTAGCGTGTGTGTGTGTGTGTGTGTGTGTGTGTGTACCTTCTCTGAAAATTGGATGTTGTAAATCTGTGCATAGAGCCGAGCCGCGCTGATGACAAAACTGAAGTGCCTGATGGGAGAAAAACGGAGGAAGGAGAGTTGGTGTGTGGATTCATTGAGGGACTTGGGGGGAGGGGGGACACATGGGGGAGGTATTCGGGGACTCATGCTGGGACTCCAGATTCCTGGTGGCACCACCCTAAGCAGGAAGTAGGGGACTCACAGCGCGTCGGTCCGGTCAAACTCTACGGGAGACGGGGGACGTTTGGGAGACTGCCAGAACAAGCCTGCAGGACGAGACACACATGACTAGAATGTCCTCTGAACACTGAAAACACAAACAGCAAGACGAAGGGTGGAGGGAGAGAGTGTGTGTGTGTGTGTGTGCTAGGGTGGAGGGACAGAGTGTGTGTGTGTGTAAAGGTGGAGGGACAGAGTGTGTGTGTTTGGGTGGAGGTACAGAGTGTGTGTGTGTGTGTTAGGGTGGAGGGACAGAGTGTGTGTGTGTGTAAAGGGGGAGGGACAGAGTGTGTGTGTTTGGGTGGAGGTACAGAGTGTGTGTGTGTGTGT
>JACXGK010014615.1:0-11374 GCA_016801125.1 Novumbra hubbsi
ATTTCTCTATTTCTCAACTCATTTAGGCTTACATTCATCATGGGAAGGTAACAGTGGCAGGTGGGATTAAAATGGATTAGACCTATTAAAGGAATGTGTGGTGCATATTACACCAAAACCCGCGCGTATACAGCTGTATACAGAACCACAGACACAGGCTCTTTCTCACAGTAACAAAACACACTCACGGTTAAACACACACACACACACAAAGGAGTAAACTGATAAAAGAAGGTTAGATGTTGGTGTTTTAGGTGTTGACAGAGGGAGAGACTGAATATTGTTGCTTTTCTGCCAGTCTCACTGTGGACCGCTTTTTGTTGTCTTAACTCTCCTCTCAAGAGGTGGCTTTGAATCTCTTCTCCTTGTTTCCATAGTGACACTTTTCCTCCTTTGTCTGTGTTTGTGTGTGTGTGTGTGTATGTATAATAAAAAGCCAAACTCTTTATAAGTATGTGCTTAATGGACCAATACAGTAGTCCCACAACTACAAACCCCGCCCATCAGATAGTACAGACCGCAACAATATTTTAATCCAGGTTTGTACCGATCGTAATCATTTGATGGCATTGATGTACATACAAAATGAACAGTAGCCTGAGAAAGATGGATCTGAGCCCTTTTCCAGGGGGCAGAGATAGATTCCCTGGCTCAAGGGGATCACTGGGGGAGAACTATTACCTAGATAAAGTGCTACCTAATCGAAATCGCTAGCCTGCTGCAAGCAGATGAATTATTAATTATCAATGTTGGATGAGTTGTAACACATTCAAACATAGGCTACCTGGGTGGATTGGAAAGATTGATGGTAGAAAACACAGACATTCGGCTGGGGAAAAAGGGAGTGTGTGTTTGTGTGTCTGTTCGTATGTGTGTGTGTGTGTGTGTGTGTGTACATTTCTGCCCAGTAAGAATGAACACAGAGAAAGAGGCTTAGCTGGAGAGCAAATCCCCTCTCCTCATGAGGCCCCCGCCATCTCAGCCAGCCGGCCGGCCAGGTTCTGCATCAGCGAGTCAATATCAGGAGCAAGGACGTCGTTCGTCAGCCATCACTGACACGGCGACTTGACAAATCATAGCAGGTTTGAACAGAGACGTCCATCGTCTGGGTGTGTCATATCATTGGGCCCTGGCTACACTTGACATCTATAATTGAATGATTTATGGGCTAAATAGTTTCAGTAAGCATGTTAGTGAATTCCTTCATTGCCAATTATGTGATATTACAGTAACCTCGACCCTTGGGGTTCTGCTATCTATGTGCAGCAACTAGGGTTTTAGTTTGGCTGTTAAATTTAAGTTATTAGTTGCTGAAGGCAGTCAGTGCTACAGACCTTTTTTGTAGCTATGCCAATGATGAATACACCTATTCTCTAATAGTCAATAACTTATGCGAAATCTTTGTATTTTTTCATGTCACTAGAATTTCTAGATAAAATTGGGTCAAAATACAGACGGGATTGGCCTGTTTGAACTTTTATTTACCCAGGCCTCTTACTGCACTAGAATCTGAAATGCTTCAGCTTTATTATTGTACTTGTTATGTTGCCTCGTTATCAGCACTCTGTCAACCTAACGTTCTACCTGCTAAACCAATCAACATGTACCTATTTCCTTTTACAAGACAGAGTGACTGTGTGCATTACCCATCAAGAATGTGGTGATTGCTGAGCTTGAACACTGCCATTAGAGAGTGTAGCATCTTTCATTGACAGCAATAGAAACATTCCCTCGACAGTGGATAGTTGATGCCAATGCCTGATGCCGATGGCTGTTTGGTAGCTGGGCCATTTGTATCTTTGTGGAATATATACATTATGACACAAATGACAAGAAATGTTCATGCAAAACCCTGATGGCTGTGATAGACTCTAGAGGACCCGCCCCATGCCGATAGGAAACAGATAGGAATAGTTTGGTAATATGATTAACAATCAGATCAACAAATTATCTGATTTACAATCCAATCACCAAATTATCTGATTTACAATCAGATCACAAATGTTTGTTTTTATAAAAAACAAATATAATACTAGTTGTACTTATTATATGTTATTTGATCTACATATTGTGGACATTTTTATTTGAACAAAATCATATCTTTAATGACACAAGACTTCTTATTGTCCCACTAACCAAGCACCGTAGACTCTACTGTACCTGTTAAGTTGTCAGAAACTAGTCTGTGGAGTAAGATGTCTAACATCTGAATGCCAATTTATACAACTGTATATTTTCTCAATGAATGGTAGCAGTGGGTAAGTTGAAGTTCTTGACATGAACTAGTTTAACTGTCAGTTCCCAAGAGAGAGCAAGAGCAAGTGAAAGACAAGCAGTTAGATCGGACAGCTTGTGTCTGTCTGGCTGATTGATGTCTGTCTAAACTGCCGTCCAAGCTAGAGAACAGACTCAAATTTTATCTGAGAAACATAGTCTCTTCACTTGGGAACACTTTTAAAGCAGCACTTCCAAACAGCATGAGATGTCTATAAAGCACAAAAAAGTATAGTATACTTAGATGTTTTGCCTTTGTTACAATATTCACAAGTATCTGCTTCCTACCAAGCTTGTCAGAATTGTAACGGAACCTTGCGTATCAATTTTGTGAGACTGCATCTTTCATTGATTCGGTATTGTGAGTTTAATCTAAAGTGTAACACGTACGTAATTTCATTAGCATTAAAAATACACTTAAAGCATTTTAAAATACTTTAGAGGTTGTACATGCCTTTCTTACATAACCTTTCTTCTATCATATAACAATTGTCTGGGTATTGCAGTAGTTTCTTTGTTTATTTAAAAACTAAAAATGAATAAAATTTAGTGAAACATTTGTCACAAACAAAACCACACAGTTCTTCTTATTGTTGAATAATGCACAGCAACCTGAAATTAAGCAAGATCTCCAATTGTTATGTTTGGGTTTACCTGTTTATTTCATGTCTTGACGATATTTTGCAAAGGTGTCCACTTTGTAATTTACTTCTCATAGTGGACTGATAAGCTAAAAACTTTACCTTGGAATTTGTGGGTTATGGGTTACGGTCTCAGAACACTATGATTATGACTGTTCCGAAAGTTCGGACGGAGTTGGGAAAGCAGGCCTTTATGTTTTCTGCATGATCTTCTTGGAATAGCCTGCAGAAAGGGTTTAAACTCCAGGACATAGTTACTCTGAAAGAATATAAAGGCATTGTAAAGTCTATGGTGTCAAAGACTATCGAAATGTGTAAATGTTTTAATATATAATAGGATAATTTCTTCGTCACTTTTGATGTATTGCGCTTTGAGCTTGTCTGTTGTTTTCATGTGAGTGTGTATTTGGGTGTTTTCACTGCCATTCTTGACCAGGTCTCTCTTGTAAAAGAGATACTTAATCTCAATAGGACACACCTGGTTCAAAAAAGGTTCATGTAATTAAACCTTCATGGTGAAACCCAAAAAAGGATCTTATATACTCTCTAGCCCTCTGCCCAACGTTGCAGATGTTGGAGTAGCTACATCATTTACCAAGACTGGAGACTAGTCCTCAGCCCAGTTCATGGGAAACTAAGTGGGCTTGTTTTTCATCTGAACTATTCATTCGGTTTTGAACATTTGGAGAGGTTGGTTTAAAAAGAGAGTGATTTTTCAGTCATAAGTTCAGATTTATAGCTAGCATCTGCTAGTTAACTACTTAACTAGGAATGCTGTATGCCTTAAATTAGAAGTACCGCTCCGGCCCAAATCAAGCACTGGAATTAGGTGATGTGTTTCTATGTGTCATGGTTGCTTGTGTCTTGGGGCAGGTGCAGCATCCCCAGCCCACATGGCCATGAGGACACTTACGTTTCCAAACTGCGAAAAGGGAAGGATACAAATGGGAACCCTTTCTGAATAAGTATTGTTTGTGGGCTTATGTGTTAGAAATAAATTAGAGGTTAGCGTTGGAATGAAGGTTACATTAAATTATTAGGATTAGGTTGGGGTTAAATGCTAACGTTTAGGGTTCAGGGGTAAGAAAAAGGGCAGTGAACTTTAATTTCCCTGTTTAGATAGTTCAGTTGGTAAATACATATGCGTAGTTGTGTATTTGTTTTTGGGGCGAATTGTTCTTTGAACTTTCCATTTAACTTAATCGGACAAAACATGGATCGACCCCTATAAAACCAAACATGTAATTATTTATGATTCCCATAATCATTCCCATTTTCTGTTGCTGAAGGATTATTTCACTTCTTTGTGAAATTGTCTTAACTTAAGGCACAGCACCTGTAGTCCCTTTCTCCACTTCTAGAATCAATCCCTGGAGTGGAACAATGCCTATTTCTCTGTGTATAATTGGACTGGATGACAGGCACATCTGAAGTCAGCAGATGAAAGCCTCTCCTGACAATGGAGTGTCTGGCCTGTGACATGACTTGAATGATGAGGAGATAGTAGCACTGATCCAAACACACAGAGACACACAAACGCACACATACATGACAAATGACATGTTCACCTGCACAAAAGAATCCTCAACCGTGAAAATATTGAGAAAGTCTTGAAGATGCAAAAAGAATACAGATAGTAATAGGATGTGTGCCGTAATAACAAAATTACATAAAACCAGACAATTTATTTAGTACAAAATATAACAGCTAACATTCAGGTCATGAAATTATACCTTGTTTTCACCTGATCAATTGGCATTCAGGCATAGTAGTTTGATTTTGTTCTCATCAGACCAGAGAATCTTGACTTCCGTCTAGCCACTCAACAATAAAAGTCTCAGAGTTATATGGTGAGTTCATTGGGCTTCGTGGCTTGGGTTGTGTGTGCCTTGTCTTGGGACATGTGTGCCTTTCCAAATCATGTCCAGTCGTCTAAATGTGCCAAAGATGGACTCCAGTTTTAACGACATCTCAAGGATGATCAAATGACATGATGCATCAAAGTTTGATTCGTCCTGGCAATTGGACTGAATTCTTATGTACAAGAGACGTATTATTTGTATTATGTATTTTCACTTAGTCATTAAGGGGTGTTGTGTGTAGTTTGATGATATATATTTGTTTAATCAATTGTAAATTATCTCTATAACAAAACAAAATAAAAGGGTCTGAATACTATACTTTTTATACATTTAAAATTGATGTACACATTTAAATTTAAAGGGCCTTTGCTAGTTCCATTTACAGTAGAACAGTCAGATGACTTTCCAGACAGAAAGCTAGCTGTTTTATATCCTGAATTGAATGGCTGTCCTTAAATATCTAACCATAACCTTGCAGTATAGCTATAAGCATCAGCAAGTTCATATCCTAGTCATACTAACAGTGTCTGTGAAAGTGTGATGCAAATTGACTCAGCATAGCCAGGAGATGGTGAGATGGATGTTGTAGGTCTCATCTCGCTCTGGCAGCTAATGTGGTAAGGCTGGGTACCTGCATGCTCAACCTTGGTTGTTGGCCAGGGATTGCCTTCTCCCAGGAAACAGAATGATAAGAAGCCGAAACAACTCAGCCAAGTTGCATTGAAGAACACATCTTGATCTTGAACCTGGGCCATCTTCATTGCAAATTAATAACATGTACCGATTGGAAAAATGCAATCAAACAATAAAAAACATGCTTATAAACAATGCAAATGTTTTTAAGATATGCTGATGTTATTATCCAACAATCAGATAACATCTTTTGTAAGATCTTTTAACAGCTTACTTGATATAAAAAGAATTGTTGTGCATTATAAAAATCCAATATGCTTCCATCATCAGAACCTTGTTTTTACTTAAATTATGATTGTTTTCTATGAGATAATTTCTGTTAATTATGATTGAAAAAATCTTTGAAGGACCTTCTGTTAAATTATGGGAAGAAAAACAAATTCCACTGTATTTGTCTTTGAATCAGATGGCTCATTCATGTCAAAACCTTAAAATGTTGGCAATCATTTTTATGACTGTTTCATATGGGTAAGTGGGAAAACGCTGGCCAGAAATGTCAACATTGATCTGTGAGGCATCATGCTCATGCATAAGAAACCTAATAATGAAGGCCATTATTATTTAGTAATTAGGACAGCAGGTGTGGGAGAGGTGAAAGAATTTGTGTGGTCCATCAATGTTAACAAACCCCCTGGCAATAACAACTTAGAAAAGAACTCAGGATTTTGGCAAAAGAATATTGCCACTCCTGTTATTCACAAATCTCATAATCTAATATCCCATTTATACCAAGCCTGAAAGCCACCAATTTCAACATGTTGTGAATTCTATGCAGACATTTTGTCTTTCTGAAAGGCGGGGCGGCGTAGCTAATGCGTTTGTTTTCAGGAACCAATTTTGTGATGATTTCAGAGCGGTAATGCTGAGGAGTCTTGTCTTGAATGACGTTCTTTCACTCTATGACATTAATATCCTGATGCACCTCACACATTTGTGAGACAAGTAATATCCACTTATTTCAAAGATGAGGCACATCCACTTAGCTCGTTAACAATCCTGGATGGATAAGATTAATGTTTCCTTACTCTAAAATCTAGGAATTTGGAGATTTCATAATCTACTGTACATAATATCATAAAAAGATTCAGTGAATCCAGAGAAATCTCTGTATGCAAGGGAACAGGCCGAAAACCAATATTGGATGGCCTTTATCTTTGGGACCTCAGACAACACGGCATTAAAAACATACATGATTTTGTAGTGGAAATCACTGCCTGGGCTCAGGGCCACTTCCAAAAACCATTGTCTGTATACAAAGTATGTTTCTGTATCCACAAATTCAAGTTAAAACTCCACCATGCAGAGAATAAACCAGATATAAACAAAAGCCATATCTGCCGTCACATTCTTTGAGTCTGAGCTCATTTAAGATAGAGAGACTATTAAAAAAATGTAATACTTTTTGGGAATCATGGATGCCACATCCTCCATTTTCAGTGCACAGTTCAAAAGCATCCGTGACGGTATGGAGGTGCATTAGTGCACATGGGTTACATGTACATCTGTGAAGGCACCAAGAAGGCTGAACAATATATGCAGGTTTTGGAGCAACCTATGCCGCCATCCAGAAAAACCAGCCTGTCACCTATTACAAACATTTGGCACATTATGAAAAACTACAACAACTGGTCACCTCAGTTCCCAAATGCTGTCTTTTTTTAAAGTATACAGTTATAAAAAGAAAAGATGAAACACACTAATAAAACATGTCCCAACTTTTTTTTTAAATGATGGCTGGCATAAAAAAAAAAAATTGGCATATATTTTTCCAAGAACAATAACATATCTCTGGTTTAACATTTGATATTTTGTCTTTGTACTTTACAATTAAATAAGCGCCTAAATTATTGGAATTAATATTTGCATTTTACGAAGCATCCCAAAGTTTTGGAAAATGGGGTTGTACAACAAGATTTCAGGAATATTGTGTAATATATGTTAAAACATGAATAATTCAGTATTGATCTAGGTGATGACGGGACTTAAAAAGATATTAAAAAAGAAAAAACTCATTATTTCGATCCATATGAGACACTGTTCCTTTTATCAGCAGTTGAACAAAGGAACATGATATCCCACCTTCAAACAGCTTTTCTTAAGCTTGTGTGCATCACAGAAAACGAAATGCTTATTGGTCAATAGGCTTCTGTAATACTTTTTACATAGCAGAAGCTTTACCAAAGTGCCAATAGAATTTATGTGCAGCTTTAAGCATCAGGGAGTTTTCAGTTCTCTTATGTACATTTTTAAGAACTTACAGGGGTTTCTCTAAAGTTTTAATGTAAAGTACCCCCAAAGAATCCTTTTCTTATTGAAGTGCGATGGTGCATCCATTGCCAACAAAACAGCAGTAGCATAGTGGCTTTATGAAAGCTTTCAACACAATGTTTTTCTATGTCACTGCCCCATGGCAACAGGTTTGATGTTTCAGCGTTCATTACTTCTGATGTGTAACTATAATACATCTGGCTCCTCCTTTAGATCCTTACACTTCCTCATAGCTATAAGCCAATCACAGTTTTTCCTGCTTCCTCATCCCCCCACCACTTGAACAGCATCTACCTGAAAGCCATATCACTACTAAACGTCTTATGAAATGGCTAAACTAAACTTTCATGAGGTCCATACCAGTTCATTGCAGCACAACTGACAACTAAAATGATTGATCGATACCGTGCACACACCAAACATATATGTGAAAAGTATCAAATAGATATATTTAATACATCTCAAATAATATATTTCCTAACAAATGTACACAAACACATTCGCAAATCGGTGTCACATTTAAATGCATTGAAAAATATTTATAAAATACACCCATCTAACAACAGTGGCTTTAGCAAACAAAGCAATTGCACCACAATCTGACAAACAAACAGAAAATCTCCAAAGCACTAAATGTTTCTATGTTAATAATGTATTTTCTGTTTGCTTGGTTACCAGGGAAACCACCAATGCCCAAAAATCTCCACTTTGAAAGATACTGTTAAAAGCCATCTCCATCCCTAAACATCACATCTATTTGTTTCGCTCGCTCTGGCTTTCACTCCTTCCTTCCTTCAGTTGAAGTCCTATCACACACCCTCACAGGCCAGTAAACATTTCAGGGAAAACTGTGTAAACTTCACAGCCTGATGTTTTATCTCCCAAGGAAAAGCCCATCCACGCAGGATCAATTCATTTTCTAAACCATACAAATAACATACCAGTAAAGGCTCCAACTACCTTCAAATAATGGAGTTGTATATTACATTGTGAGTGACGTCACACATTGGTACAATTGTACATGATTAAATGCTTTTTGAAAATGTAATGCCTTGCAGACTTAGCACTCTGTTTCATGGATTGTCAAATGATATAACTTACAAAATGTATAATATATGAAAGACCAGCATACACAGTAGATTACTATGTCCAAATATTTTGGGTTTTCTGTTTTTCTTTTCTATCCCCTTCGCAGAGAACTGAGCCTCTTTCCATGCCAAGCGGGAATAAGCCCTCCAAGTCAGACAGTCATTTAGAAATAAATTCACTCAGGTGGAAACTTTCTGTTCCACATGTAAAATAAAACCACAGTGCACCACAAACAATCCCAGAAATGGTTAAGAAAATCATCCAGCCTTAGCAACACTTTCCTGTCCCCTGGCTTCACAACCGCACAACAATACCCATATAGTATAATTAGGAATAATACTATAAATGTCTATACGTAACATTAGCTGGCCATAACAAAATGGAGGAGTGAAGTGGATCTGATGCAATGATCTGAGTGGATTCATCATAGAATACTTTCCGACACACTGGTCAGTAACGGGGGGGTGGGGGGGGGGGGGGGGGGGGGGGGGGGGGGGGGGGGGGGGGGGGGGGGGGGGGGGGGGGGGGGCTGTGAGTGTCGCTGGACTGTAAGTGGCATTCCCAATGCAGGATAATCTGTCAGAGAAAGGCCCTTAGGGGACCAACCCCACGCCATGTCTGGCTGCAGAATGGACTCTGTGTCAGTGTGTGTGTGTGTGTGTGTTGTCGTGTGTGTGCTTCACTGTGTGTGTAAATCTCTCCATTGGCGGCATGTTTGGATGGGTGTTGGGGGACTGGGTAGAGAGGGAAGCTGGCTCACAGGGCCCCAGATTGATGAAGTGATGGTGATGGATGGAGGTAATAAAGTACTGGATGTCCTGTCTGTTTCCTGTGATGAGGCTGGTATGAATCACCCATCTGGGGCTGCTCAACACACAGCCTGGATTCTCTCGCCCAATAGGCTGTGTGTACTGTGCGCATCATTTTAAAGGGTGCTGGGCCAAATAAACAATCCGAATTGAAGTGGGATCTGCATACATGATTGCTCTACCATGTACTAATTAGTTAAAACAATTCAAGAATGGATCAGATCTCTGTCTGTACAAGTCCTTCTTCATGCGGAAAGTGGATCCTCCACTCCGTTATTAATTCTTCCAGTTATCCTTCCCAATTTGCATCCCTCGTTCCATGTTCCAATCAATCCTTCCACCCATTCATAATTGTATCCCACCACAAAATCACAACTCGTGATTTCCCATAACCATCCAGACCTTATGCCAAAGAATACATATAGGCCCATATAAGCCCTAACAAATGCTCTCTTTTTCCCATATGGCTAAACGGCCCAAAACACGAAAAGTTATGAGGCTTTTCTGCTGTCCCCCATTTGAGAGACTCAAGGACTTTCTATGTGTTACAGTGGTCCACCCAGATAACTGACTACTTCAGGTGTAATAGGCTAACATTGGTATTACAACTGAGACCTCTGATCTGCAGAAATAATGCAGGAGCCTATGGCCATTATTCTCTTTACATAAACAACGACAACTTAAACTGATTTTGAAAAAGTGATACATGGAATAGGTTTAAAGCGTGTAAATCAAATAATAAAATGTCACATTTATAGTGCGTGATTTAGAGGGGTTCCCTGACAATTATGCTATTGAAGCACTGGAATACGTTTACAGGGGGTAATACAATTCAACGTAATATTATTCATGAACACATATTATATATATATATATATATATATATATTGTATATTAATAATGATGATACACCACAGTTGTTGGTGTAAGTTTTTGATGCAATATTCTCAATTGTTTTTTAAACATGAATTCATTGTAATTAGACTAACTAAGCATTCTCTGCGTCTCAAGGCAAGAAGTTTTATGATTGTATGATATTAACTTTAAAACTGCAACAACAGAAATGTTATGGCTCTATAACAAAATGAATTACCATTGCAGGAAATTTGCTTGAAAACTGCAACATTTGCTTGTTGTTGCCAGGACCCAAGTCTGGTTTAATTTAGCCATGAATTACTAAGGTCATGGTAAAAACTCCTTACTATAATATCTCTAGGGGGATTCCTGACAAAGTTGATATAGTAGTATTAAAAGTGGGACAATATCTGCATCCACTACTATACTGTATATCACATTCTCCTTTGTACCGTTCTATACTGTAACTGGGTTGTGCAGTGTGTCATATGGTCTCTTCTTTCAATGCTATGCAGATGTTTTTCAACTACAATTCTTAGGAAAATCACAGTCTGGTACCACAGTGGGGAACATAAGGGCATCTGGAAATGCCTGACACATCGGTCCAGTGACTTATAGTTGATTTCCTCAGTGGGTCCCGTCACATACGGTCGATTTCTTTAGTGGGTTCAGTCACATATGGTTGATTTCTTTAGTGGGTTCAGTCACATATGGTCGGTTTCTTTAGTGGGTTCAGTCACATATGGTCGATTTCCTTAGTGGGTTCAGTCACATACGGTTGATTTCTACAGTGGGTCCAGTCTCATATTGTCGATTTCTTTAGTGGGTTCAGTCTCATATGGTCGCTTTCTTCAGTGGGTTCAGTCACATACAGTCGATTTCT
>JACXGK010014616.1:0-11552 GCA_016801125.1 Novumbra hubbsi
TAAATCAACTCTTCTATTAGTACAATATGAGTGAATGTGTGTAGGTATTTAGTGCATAAGTCGGGTGTGTGTTGTTTCTATACCACATTTAGAAATAAATCAACTCTTCTATTAGTACAATATGAGTGAATGTGTGTAGGTATTTAGTGCATAAGTCGGGTGTGTGTTGTTTCTATACCACATTTAGAAATAAATCAACCCTCCTATTAGTACAATATGAGTGAATGTGTGTAGGTATTTAGTGTTGTTTCTATGTAGACTCCAGATCAGTTGACTGATCTCCCCCACCCCCTTCTCTGCCTGGACAGGCGAAGGTGGGGTTGTGTCCTAGGGTGGTGTGACATGTACGGGTGCCTCCTTATTGAAAATGCCATTGTTACAGATATTAGGTCGAGACACTGGAGAAAAGAGGGTTAACATGGAAGAGCAACAGGAAATGACCGCACATATCAAATTCCGGCAAACTGCTCTTCTCCCACAACGAAGATGCCAACTTGATTGGACCACGTCTCCAATACAACCAGCGCACTTAGTTGTGGTGGTGTCCTGGCGAACATCCCTTTTTCCCAAAATGTTTTGGTGGCGTCCTGGTGAACATCCCTAATTCCCCAAATGTTTTGGTGGTGTCCTGGTGAACATACCGGTTACCCAAATGTCTGGTCTAATTCTAATTCTTGCTAACAGGTGGCCAGATGTAAATCCAAAAGCTTTATATCTCCACATCGTGCCACAGGGAGACCATTTCTCCAGGGCGACTGTGCCAAAGGTCGCTGGTGCTGTTCGCTTGCTCCCCCCCCACTTTGTAATTTGTCTGACCTCGTTTGAGTGATCGCCAGCAGCGATCCCCCATAATCCAGGAGATCCGCCCCGAGTCCCAGACCGCAGGCTTCTGTTTTCACCCTCCGTTTATATATTGTGCAAAAACACAATGAGAAAAGGGTTCAGTACGACTCACGCCCAGAACGTCCTAAAAAGGACAGGAAGAATGCTGTACAATGTGGACACACAGGAGATCTCTACAATAACAAACGGGTCCTCATCCAGATCTTGTGTATGAAATGTGATCATTACGGTCTTCTGTTGTCCACTTTCATAGAGCTCAATGCAAGTCTCCTCCTACCACTTGATTCTCAAAGCATCCTAAACAAAAACGTAATGCGTCGGAAAACACTTGAGAACGGTAGAGACAGACATGTTGCCTTCATTATTAAGGAGGGCCTCCTAGGCCTTTCATGTTAATGACGAGCAAGGACCGCCTGACCTTCATTTGCAAGGTGGAAGGACTTCGGACAGAGTAGAGCAGACCCTTCCTAAATGAATCACACCTGAGTGTTTATTACCAGGTCTGCTGAGCCATGAAAGAGGCTGAAAGCATCTGAAAGATTATAAAACATTCAGAAGCACTACAGAACCCGTTCTTCATTTGCTAGCACAGCGTAGCTGCCTGAAAGTCATTTGTTGGAACACTGGCAATGCATTTTTCAATAATGAGAACAGAAGGGAAGATTAAGGTGTCACTTTTTACAGCCTTATGTCAATGGGTCTGGCTTCTTCAGATCAAATCCACAGTGGGTCCCATGTGTCTGTTCAGACACCAACACCAGGAACCAAACAACCCAGTAAAGCAGATCCGAGTCATTTCTTCTTCAGGTTCTGTATTAGTAAATGCTTTATAACATATGAATAAGAGCCTTCTTTGTCTCTGCTTTGTCAGACTGGTCCAAGAATGACCTCCCTTCATCAGCTGCTTAACATTGACCTCACAGCGCACATTCGAGCTGAACAGCACATTTCATAGACTTGCAACTAATACTTTGTATTGTTTAACTGTGGGTGTGTGTATTTGTGTCTAACCAACTTCTATATGCATTGACTCAAAAACAAAAAATAGAATAACAAATAGAATAATCACCCTTTGACCCCTGTTTCTCATGTAAACCATGTCTACTCAACAGTCTGGGTAAGCTGTAGTGACCTCGGAATGTTGACCTCTTTGACCCCCACCCCATGTACAGCGACAGATTGTGAGAACTAGTACCCCCCCCCCACCCCGGCGTAGTTTGGCCCATTTGGGCTCCCCTCTGTTTCCAATACTGGAGGGACACAACACCAAAACAACACCAGCCCTTACGCTTCCCCTGCAACTGTCAACACCCCTGTCCTACATCACAAGGCACCCCCTGGGAGAAACACACGACAGCTGCTTCTTCCATGTCAAAGCCAAGTCACTTACAGTATTTCAGGGTGCATCCAAACAAGAGGCTATTTCTGTGTGAATGCATTGCCAACATTTTACTCTCCTCGGTCTGTTATTCCAGTTGATTCTCAAAACAGAACTACATTATTCAACCAGACTTTGCAAAGCAATCTGCCATAGCACATCCAAGTAGGAGTGTGTAGTTAGCTATACATCATTGATATAGTCCCTGGAGTATTACAGACGCATTATTCTAGCAGATCAGGGAACTATTGTTGAACGGGGATATCATCTGTGATTAAACTACCCGTCTGATCAGGAAACGCTTGTTGAATGGGGATATCATCAGTGATTAAACTACCCGTCCTTGATGAATAGGGGATCCTCTGTGATAAAACTACCTGTCTGATCAGGAAACTATTGTTGAATGGGGCATCCTCTGTGATTAAACTACCTGTCTGATCTTAAACTAGGTGCCCGAGCACCACCCAAGGGCCAGTGCCCCACCCAGGGGCCAGTGCCCCACCCAGGGGCCAGTGCCCCACCTATCCCCCTGGCCTGTTGATCCCGGGCGAGGCGGGGAAGAAGTGTGTAAGGATTGGGGCTTCAATGGAACCTTTGACAACACAGCAAAGTTCCCCCTTGACTTTATGGTCCAACGTTAAACCGCTAAGTTGCTCTGTCTTTGCTGGGCACCTTTATGGTGATAAACATCTACACTCAGACATAGATTACTCCCAGAACATAACCTGCTCTTATCCATAATGAATAACACAGTGCCTCATCTCCATGAGCTGTTCTGATTGTTCATATATATCAAGTTGGGGAGGATACAAGCCCTGTTGACATATCAACCAGGACATATTTTATACAGTACTGTGTTTGGCCCACTCCTCCATGGATATAATAGCATATTTCTACAGCCACACATATAAAGTGCTAAACACTCTATAGTCAGACAAAAAAATTGAAAATGAGCCCCTTGGATGTCCCCATAAGAGAACCATTTTCAGTCCCCTTGTAGAACCCCCTATGTGTAAGGTTCTACATGGAACCAAATAGGGTTCATCAAGGTGTAATTGTATCTATTGAAGAGTTGACAGGATCAATGCATTAAAAGTAATAGAATATATCCTATGAGGCCAGCCAAAAACACCTTTGCCAACAACCTGTTTTGATTTCCAGAAGGACTTCATGGAAACAGGCAAAGACATTAAAAAAAAACATGAACCGCTGCTGCACCCTGTCAGAACCGGTAACCTAGCGAGCGCCCGATTCTCCAGCCTGGCGGGTGTGATTCATTAAACTAGCAAGCGCCCGATTCTCCAGCCTGGCGGGTGTGATTCATTAAACTAGCAAGCGCCCGATTCTCCAGCCTGGCGGGTGTGATTCACTAAACTAGCAAGCGCCCGATTCTCCAGCCTGGCGGGTGTGATTCATTAAACTAGCAAGCGCCCGATTCTCCAGCCTGGCGGGTGTGATTCACTAAACTAGCAAGCGCCCGATTCTCCAGCCTGGCGGGTGTGATTCATTAAACTAGCAAGCGCCCGATTCTTTAAACTAGCAAGCGCCCGATTCTCCAGCCTGGCGGGTGTGATTCATTAAACTAGCAAGCGCCCGATTCTTTAAACTAGCAAGCGCCCGATTCTCCAGCCTGGCGGGCGTGATTCATTAAACTAGCGAGCACCTGATTATCCAACCTAACAGGCGCCCGATTCTCCAGCCTGGCGGGCGTGATTCATTAAACTAGCGAACGCCCGATTATCCAACCTAACGGGCGTCCGATTCTTTAAACTAGCGAGCGCCCGATTCTTTAAACTAGCGAGCGCCCGATTCTTTAAACTAGCGAGCGCCCGATTCTTTAAACTAGCGAGCGCCCGATTCTTTAAACTAGCGAGCGCCCGATTCTTTAAACTTGCGAGCGCCCGATTCTTTAAACTTGCGAGCGCCCGATTCTTTAAACTAGCGAGCCCCGATTCTTTAAACTAGCGAGCGCCCGATTCTTTAAACTAGCGAGCGCTCGATTCTTTAAACTAGCGAGCGCTCGATTCTTTAAATAAGCGAGCGCCCTGATTCTTTAAATAAGCGAGCGCCCTGATTCTTTAAATTAGCGAGCGCCCTGATTCTTTAAATTAGCGAGCGCCCTGATTCTTTAAATTAGCGAGCGCCCCGATTCTCCAACTTAGGGAACATCAGATTCTACAATCTAGTGAGCGCCCGATTCTCCAGCCTGGCGGGTGTGATTCATTAAACTAGCGAGCACCTGATTCTCCAGCCTGGCGGGCGTGATTCATTGAACTAGCGAGCGCCTGATTCTCCAGCCTAACGGGCGCCCGATTCTCCAGCCTGTGGCGGGCATGATTCATTAAACTAGCGAGCGCCCGATTATCCAACCTAACGGGCGCCCGATTCTTTAAACTAGCGAGCGCCCGATTCTTTAAACTAGCGAGCACCCCGATTCTCCAACATAGGGAACATCAGGTTCTCCAACCTAACAGATGCCCGATTCTCCAACGTAGGGAACATCAGATTCTCCAACCTAGCGGGTGCCCGATTCTCCAGCACTCCTAGCGGGTGCCCGAACACCACCCAGGGGCCAGTGCCCCACCCAGGGGCCCGAGCACCACCCAGGGGCCAGTGCCCCACCCAGGAGCCACGTTTCTAGCAGGTACATAACAGAATTTTATAGCCAACTACTTCTTCTTTAACAGTATTCCGGCAGTCCAGAAACAAACACCTGGCAATAATCAAAACGATAGCATAGAGAACCGCCAAAAACTGAAGGCTGCAATTTCACTTTCCTACCTGGACATTCCGCAGCAGCCAAACGCATCGCTCCCGGACATCATCGAAGGGGCACCGCTTGGACAACATGAGTAGCCGGGCTAGGATGTCGTTCAGGTCGCTGGCAGAGAGCCCTGCGGCAGCTGGAGAGGAGGGGACGGCAGTTGGTATCGGCACAATGCCCTCCACCCTCCGCATCACCTCCTGGCTGATGTGCTCCATCGCCGCTTCTCTGGAGCTCGGGTCACGGCTGCCCAGCTCCTCCCACCTGGTTGTGGCATCCTGATCGTGGATGTCCATCGTTTTCAGATTGTCTTGATTTCTTGTGGCAGGCTAGGAATAAATAAATGCCACTTGCTGTCAAATACTCATTCTGTAGATGCTGTACATTTTCTCCAGACTGCCCACCTTGAAATTTAGTCAATGTACTCAATAATCAGTCGCTCAAATGACAGCTACCTGCATATAGCCTAAAGGTACGGCAGCCCAAACGTGGCAGTTTTCAAGCAATATGTCTGTAGGGTTGACATTTATAATCAAAATGATTTTTCACATCCAATAGATTAAAAGTAATTTTACTGCATTGCAAATAAGCTTTCTTCTGTGTGATTAAAAAGAATAAAAAAAAAACAAGCCGGTTTATCAATAGACAATGCAGGAAAAATATGTATTTTAAACGTGTACGAAACACTGAGAAAGCCAGTAGTTTGTAAAACATCATTTGTTAGCCAACAAAGGATTGTTGTTTACAGTACAGTAATACTGTTGCTGAAAACAGCAAGCTAGCTGGGGCTACAACACTAGCTTGTTGTTTGGCAGCCCAGCAGCAGTTTCAAATGTGTTTTTCAACATAAAAAAAGCATGTCTCGCAGCGGGTCTACGTACAGCCATAACCACGGCAGTTTGTTTTAACCGTCTAATTCGTTAGTTACAAAAGTGAGATATCGGAATTAAAATGATGGTTTGGTTTGCTAATTCAAATGGTCCATTCAATCTTTTCTTGCACAGTATCTGTCCCAAGCCGTTAGCCGGCTATAAAACTACGAGGTGGCACAAATACAAAAAAAACTGAGGCAATGTAAATGAATACAGCAGTACGTCTTACAGACAAAAGGTGTCATTAACAGATACTTACTTTATTCACATTCTCTTGCACCGAGATAACGCAAGGCCATGGGACGTCTTGAGACTGCACTGGAAGATCGAGCAAATTTGCATTATACAGAGCAGCAACTTGGGATGACATCTGATTGACAGGAATGTATGTCCAATGGTATGTTGCATAACAAAATGAAGGCAGATCTATGCAGATTTAAACCAATACACATCGTGAAAGGCGGGCCCAATCTTCCGTCAGGGGAAACATGGGAGTTTGATTCTTTTAGGAATCAGACATGTTCAGAATTGGAATCTAGAGAATTTAGAAACTACATCTCCCAGAAAAATGTAGCTTTTTGAAAAAAAGTGCCCCCCGCACTTGTTTATCAGAAATATAAAACTACCGCACACAAACATAAAAACACACGCTTGAACACTGTATATGTGAGGAATTGCCGACCAAAATCTATTCATAATAAAAATCTTATTTTCCATAATCTGACTCTTGCACGAACTGTAAATGTAAACGTAACCCTAACAACAAAAACTCCAAAAGAACCTTGTTTTTAAGATATTTGCCATGGATAACTATACTTGTGAGGACTTGTGGTTGTGATGTCTGGTTTATATCTCAGTTGATTCCTAAGCATTTCAAATAGTTCATGCAACAATGCCAACCATTAGAACTAACCAGATATATACATTTAAATGTTCTATTTGAAAACAGATTGCCCTTGGAGCGATTAGTTTTGAGTCATCTTTTGAGATTGTTTATTATTTGGGCTAATCATTGTGAATAAATCTAGACGCTGATCCAGAGGTTACCGCAGTAGGACGTGTGCAGACTGACCCATTCCAGACTGTTACCATATGGCTAGTATTAGACACATGTCGTTGCTTTATTCATAAATACACAGCTTCCAAAACCTGTGTACACACCCAAAGACCTCATACCATAATCATCTCCATCATCATAAACCTCTGCAAACAGGCTGCAAGCATCATAACATCACAGCTTTCTGAAATGTTCACTATGGCCAAGCATTTATCTACATTTGTCATTCAATCAACAGAATTATTAAAGGTTAAAAGACAAAGGTGTTTTTATTCTTGTTAGATTTAAATATGCCTTTGAGCAGTGTGTTAAGCAATAATGAAGGTGTGGTACATGGCCAATATCACAGTGGATGGTTTGAATCCTGAATGCAGATTGGCTGATTGCTATGGTATATGAGACCATAAACCACAGGTAGGACATCATATCACTTTGTACTGCATCAAGGCACAACAAATTGTGAATAAAATATTACAAACCCCCAAGATTCCTTTTTGCTTTTATAAACAGGTTACAAACACACTTAATGCAGTAACATAATGCAGCATTTAGGATTCAAACCATTTGTTTTATAAGAAATCAATAAGGCACAAGGTGATGTAAGAGGTGTTTTTAAGCACGAGGCACTTTATCAGTGATTGGACACATCATTTAGCTGTGGTATGTTGGCATTATAGTATATACCTTTGTTTCTTGGTCTTATAAACCAGTTACAAATCCAAATAGAGTGGTGGTGTCATGTGACGTGATGTCATACCCATGGTAAAATGGTATTGAATACCACAGTTATAATTAAGCAATAAGGAAGGATGGGGTGTGGTATAAAGCAATATACCCAGGCTTAAAGATGAAATCATAAGGCATTGCACAGTGCTCCATATGCCCTTCGATTTGCCATGCATTGGCAATTTTTAACAAATCCCCAAAAGTCTTTAAAAAGTGATGTGATGTCATAGTCGTTGTATTAGGTGTCATATAAAATTAGGTTCCGCCAATCATTGTGCAGATTTCGAACCCGCTTCGAAGCATCCGGTTTATAATGTTAGTAAGTGCGCGGTGCACCTATTGCGCAGGCGGAAGTAGATAGTACAAAAATAAAAGGTTCGGAGGGAAATTTGTTAACTGCCTGCCTGCTAGTAAATTGCAAGTTTGGCTAAATAAAACCGTCAAAATGGGAAGCAAATAATACATGTTATATCTTGTAATTTATTTCGAGGTTCATTCAGATATACGAGTAACGTATGGACGCGTATCGAGAGGAGGTGAGAAAACTTTATATAGCTATATTCAAGTAACCATAGATATGTTATGTTTAGTAAATAACGACTTGGTAGCATGCGTTGTTTTGGATGCTGTATTGCAAAAAAGTGGTTAAATATGCAAATTGCTTAAATGTTTTTGTTTGGGACTGCTATGTAAATTACATCTGTGAATAATGGCAAGACTGTTATCACGTTAGTTACTGTAACTAGCAAGCCAACTGGGTGAACAATTCCAGTGGAACGCTGGATTTATTTCCTGGAGTGTTTGTTTTTAAAACCGCTGAATGTGTTGTCCTCTTGCGTAAAAGCCCTCTTACCTGGGGTGGATGATACTTACGTAATTTGTAAGTTAAATTATGACTGTCATTTCCTGTGTAGTTGCTGGACTCCCCTTCCAAAAACAGTTACATTGGGAGCTACTACCAACCTCCAGATAGGCTTAGATCTCCCTCACACGCGAAGGAAGCTCCTTCCCCGGTTATCAAGACCAAAATGAATGTGCAGAACCTCACCCCGCAAGTGAATCGGACTACACCAGATGCTGGAAGCAAAGGTAGAAACAATGACTATGGAATACATTTGTTTAGCAGGTACTGTCTTTGTTTTTTTGTTTTAGATTTTTGTTGTGGATTTATTTGTAGATTATTATTAGGGCTGTCAAAATTAACGCGTTGACGCATCTAACTAATCTAAAATCCTTAACGCGGTTAGTTTGTTAGTCTCCGTTAACGTTTTTTGTGCTTGACTTGAGCGAAAACGGTCCCTTATTCATTTGCAACAGTATACAGGTAATTTGATTTGGCACTTGACTGGCACTGTTGTGATAGAGAGCGCTTCCCTTTGGCTTTTTTCAAAATAACACTGTATAGTAGCTTGCGCATTCATGTGGTTAATCGGGTTTACTCGCCACTTACTCGTAAATCGTGTCGTTAAATGGAGCGCTTACGCTTTCAACGACGGTATGACGTTTGTGTGAACGTGGTGTTAGTACTCATACGTTACACATTCTGCGCTTTTCCTGTTGAAAATTGGAATATCTACAAGAACAGACACACCTCTCCTCTGACCCTTGTTTTAAACTGACCCCTTGACGCTGTGTGCCCACGAATCCACCTGTTAACCTTGCTTTTAGTATTGTAACTTATTTTGTGTTGTTGCTAGCTCAAACTAGACGTTAATTTCGTCGCTAATCGCTTTTCCACTCACATTTATAATCGCATGACTAACAACGTCTATGCTGAGCATAAATAAATTACATAACTGCTCTTGGTAAATCTTTGTGGACAAACATCTCTTTCTAACTTGCCTACGTTATGCCTTTCATTTTTTAAGTGATCTACCATTTGTAAACCGTTTATTAATGACACAGGTATTTGGCTGTGGCCAAACACCTATCAAAAAAGATACTGGTTTGCAGGCCCTGAACTGAACCCCATTATAAACACATTTTTGCCAAATAATCCAAGTACAACACCCCAAAAAGCATAGGTGTATTTCACTGTTCACTATTCACTGGTGCACAATGGTAGAACATTGTAAAACTATTGGATTATAGACCAGAAAATATCTATTTAGATGTGATACCAAAATATTTCAATAATAATAATATATAGCATTTTAAGGGCCCTTCAAAAAACAATCCAAATAATGAATTACATGAAAGTGAAAATAACAAATCAGGAGTACATGGGTGTCGCAGATTGTGGACCAAGGAAAATAATTCACACTTCAGACTGAGAATCCGGGAAACACTGATAGTACAAAAAACAATTCTGCCAGTAATTGTGATATTTAAGGGGAACATTTAAGGGCCATCACATACTGTACTATATTTCCTGTTCTCACTTTAATTTACAGTCAAGCAATGTACAAAAAAAACTATGTTTGTAACATATTGCAGTGCTTTTTAAGCAGAAGATTTTTTATTTAAGACAAATTTTTAACACATCCTAAAATTACGATCAACTACAGACATCGATGCGATTCATTATTTTAATTGTTTGACGGCACTAATTATTATTCCTTTTTTGGACGCATATCCCCGTGAGATGTGCTACAGACACGGCACTTGGCTCATTGGTGTGAAACTGTCTGCCAAATTAGACAATGGGGAATTAATGGAGGTCAATGGGGAATACATTGCAGTCTATGGGAATGAATGGGAGTCAGTGGGGAAATGAATTGACAATAAATGGGGGCCATGGTGGTTCTGAAAGGCAAGGACCCCGCCATTTCTGCCTGCGGATATATTGTTAACTTGTTGTTTTTTTTCACTTGGTAGCAGTCATTGCTGCTCTAAAGACCCTTCAGGAAAAGATCTGTCGTCTGGAGCTAGAGAGGAAACAGGCGGAGAGGAACGTCAAGCAGTTTACCCAGGAAGCCCATGGATATGAGTGCTCTGTCAATCAGCGGCCTCTAGTCAGTACTGCTGAAACTGATGGCTCCAGGAAGAAAGGTACCAGTCTATGACACTATATACACCGATCAGCCATAACATTATGACCACTGACAACCGATGGTACCAGGAAGAAAGGTACCAGTCTATGACACTATATACACCGATCAGCCATAACATTATGACCACTGACAACCGATGGTACCAGTCTATGACACTATATACACCGATTAGCCATAACATTATGACCACTGACAACCGATGGTACCAGGAAGAAAGGTACCAGTCTATGACACTATATACACCGATCAGCCATAACATTATGACCACTGACAACCGATGGTACCAGGAAGAAAGGTACCAGTCTATGACACTGTTCACATGGCATCGTGTTTGGCTCCTGTTATTGTCCAACGTCTTTCTACACGTGTAGAGCTGTCCAGCTCCCTTCATTCTGCAGAGGTTCGCTGTCAGCTCCTTGAGAAGCAGCTGGAATACATGAGGAAGATGGTAGAGAATGCAGAGAAAGACAAGAACATTCTGACTGAGAAACAGGTACATAACTCTAAATATCTTCCGTGAATAAGCCTAACTGTTTATCATTTGGCATCATTATGCCTGTTCCTCAAACATTGGCGGGCATGTTGCATACCTCGTTCAGACTCATACTCTTGTTCCTCCATTGTGTTAGATGTGCTTTCAGAAGCAGGGGTTCCAGAATAGCTCTGATGCCCACACTCAGCTGGAGAAGCTGGAGAAACTGGAGAGGGACTGTCTGAAGCTGACCAGGACCCAGTCTGTGGCTGAGGTAACTGATGGAGCTTTAGGTGAATGACACAACTTACCACAGTGTCAGCATCAAAGGGTGGGTGCTACAGGTCTGTTATGACCAGGACCCAGTCTGTGGCTGAGGTAACTGATGGAGCTTTAGGTGAATGACACAACTTACCACAGTGTCAGCATCAAAGGGTGGGTGCTACA
>JACXGK010014617.1:0-11370 GCA_016801125.1 Novumbra hubbsi
AGGTGTTAAATATTTCATGATTAATTCTAACTTGTTATAGTCATTATAAAACTGAATTATTGTTATAAAACATTGTTACTGACTTTCATCTCATTCCCTATCCTCTCTTTCAAGCAGATGTGTTGAAATGTCTTCCTGTTTAACAAATGTGGTAAAATATGTAATTCAGTATCTTCCATGTATATGTATGTGTCAGTTTCACTAGTTTTCACTAGATTTTTCACCAAACCCTGAAATGAGTGTTCAAAAGCACAGGTTTAAATTTAGTTTTATCTTGGAAAGCGTATTTTACATACATTTTGGTCATTTAGCAAACATTCTTACCGATGTTGACTTGAAGGTTAAGTGCAAAATTTAAGGTTAAGTGCTTTGCCCCTGGGCAAAATGAAAAAACATTATATATACTATATTGTCAGTGCGTGGATTAGAACAATCTGCTGTAATTTATTAGGTGAATGCCTTGTAAATGCATAGCCCAACAACGTGTACCAGGGGGCACTGAGGTTAGAAACAGACTCCAAGGCCTTATCATATCTGACCTTCCTTGGCTCCATGGAGATTAATACATGGAGCCATTGTTTTCCAAGGAGCCATTGTTTTCAGTAATAATTCCACCTAATTTCCAGCTCCCATTAATTCCTGTGTATTTATTTATTGCCTAGCAGACTAGTGAGAATTAAAACTGCACTCCCAGAACTATTTTTTTTTTGACAATGCCGAAGGCTCAGAGTGACAAAAAGAAAAAGCTAGTAAATACCGCTCCATCTACCTGGAGTACAACAGACCTGAAGTACACTGTCTCCTCTCATTGAATTAAAACTCTGATTAAATTTGTGTTGATAATGAAATTGTGGACTATGAATGCTGTGACCCTTGCAATTCCAAAAGCTGCTCCATTGTTCTTAATAAACATATTTTAGACATCACATGTTTGTATACATCTTTCTAGCTTGCCTGATATCTAATTAAACAATTTCTCTGACCTTGTTTCCAGAGACTCCCATGGTACAAGAACTGGCGAACATTTAACACCGGGGTGGATGAGGACAACAAGAAGAAGAATCGTTACTCTTCTGTAATTCCATGTGAGCACAGTGTCCTTCCAAACAGAACCAGGCAGAGCATCACAGGGGGAAAGAACACACATGACCTTTCCATTCTTCTAATTGAAGAGATCCTCACTTTCATTTCTGATTGAATTGGTATGTGAATCCCTTCCAATCAGATGACTACAACAGAGTTCTGGTGAAACTAGAGGATGAGTGCAGCCATGACCAGGACGATGATGACGATGAGGAAGATGATGAATCTTCGGATGAAGAGGACGAGTCCACCAAATACATCAATGCTTCCCATATAGATGTACATACCATCATTTCCATTTGATGAATATCAAATTAAGAACTTTTAAGAGTGCTTTTCAATGTCACTACGATTAAAATGACAGTTTAGACATGATAAAGCCTATTTCCCTTCTTAGGGATACTGGTGTCAGAAGAGTTTGATAGCAACCCAGGGTCCTCTAGCAGACACCATAGGGGACTTCTGGCAGATGCTCTTCCAGAAAAAAGTGAAGACCATAGTCATGCTCACGGGGTGCAAAGAAGGAGAGCAGGTGGGTTTCACAACCATGGGAGGGAATTCCTTCCTTCCTTAAACATCCTCTACACAACATGTCTATAATACACTGTGTCTTGCATTATTTGAGTGTGACTTTGATTCTCTATGTATGTATAGGAGTTCTGTTCCCCCTACTGGGGTGACAAGAAGAGAACCTTTGGGGACATTGAGGTGGAAGTGACAGCCACAGAGACCCTTCCGACTTACACCACTCGCAGTATACAAATTCGTCACACCAAGGTAACAGATGATGACTTTCAAATACGAATGTCTGATTCTTACAGATAATTTTTTTTCCCTCCTCTGTCTTCTGGGCCGTTGTATGCATTACATTAAGCTAGTTGTTCACATGGCCGTTTCAATGTATCACTAATGAAACTTACACATCAAAAGGTCAGTGGAAGTCACTGCATTCAATACAAGAATAGACAACATATCAACATGCAATTCTGATTGGACCAGAATAAATTTCACCCTTAATGTGTATAATGTAAATTAAATTGAATGCAATGATGTGCAAATCATTTTCCCCTGCATTTAATTGAAAATAGTACAAAACAATGTATCAAATGTTGAAACTAGAAAATGTTATTGTTTTTTTTTAAATACATGCCTATTTTTTATTTAATGCCAGCATATATAATGTTGTTGTCAGGATGGCAGCATTAGCTGCTCCAAAACCTGTATATATTGTTCAGCCTTAATGATGCCATCACAGATGCTTGCGGAACGAGTTTCTGGCCAATTGTTTCTGGCCATTTTGAGCATACAATCTAACCCACAAATACCTATGCTGAAGACACTTAACTAGTCTAATTAGGGCCAGTTTTATTGCTTCTATAATCAGCTCTACAGTTTTCAGCAGTGTTAACATAATTGCAAAAGTGTTTTTTAATTCAGTTAACCTTTTGAAATTATAAACTTGAATTAGCAAACACAACATGCCACTGGAACACCAAAGTAATGGTTACTGATAATGGGCCTATGTAGATAATACATTGAAAAGCAGCCTTTTCCAGCTACAATAGTCACTTACAACATTACCTATGTCTACACAGTATTTCTGATCAATTTTATGATATTTTAATGGCCAAACATGTTGCTTTTCTTTTGAAAACAAGGAAATTTTTTACCTTGTTTTCAAGGTTAGGGTGACCTCAACCTTTGTATGAAGTAACAAGTTAACAAAGAAAGTTAACTTGGCCTTAACCTACAGAGAAAAGAGACACGTCAGATGAAACAGTACCATTTCCTGAAGTGGGCGGGACGGGAACTTCCAGAGATGCCACAGGATTTCATGGACATGATCAAAAACATCAAGCAGACCTGTGGCTATGGCAACGGCAAGCCAGAGAAAATCCTGCCTGTTGTTGTCCACTGCAAGTGAGTCACAGGGAAACATATTTTAACGTAATGAAAAGAGGAAGAAACTGAGTTTGTATTGTTTTGGTTTTGTGTTCTTAATGGGTCTCTGAGGATCATATCAAAGCTCTTTTTAAAGCTGCATGGATACTTTTTTCCAGTGGAAAACATGAACAGACATTTCAAAGATCTCCTTTGAATGTTTTCTCAAAAAACCTTTTGAACAAGGAACCACCCTCAACATTCAACCCAAAAGGGTTCTTGAAAAGTATTTTTGAGGAACCATCAAGAACAGATTCTTTCAATGGGTCTTTCAGGGAACTTCTAGGGGTACTCTCACAGTTTCAATGTGAAGAACCCCTAAAAGATCATCCAGGAACCTTTTCTTTTTAGAGAGTATAACTTAGTCACTAGGCCACTGCACACAGTGGAAGAGGATGTGATTGGTTTTTTTGTGATCGTCCGATTCTTCTCTGAAGGTCTCATAGGGTTACATAGCTACCTGTAATTTACCAGTAAGGAATTTGTATTTTAATAGCTTTTAAAAAATCCATTCTTATATAATATAACAGTTGTACCTGTTCTCTATGTTCATGAGGTTCTACTGTATAAAGCATATAGTTTAGGAAGAAATTGCAAGATTATACGAAAAAAGCATCTAATAAACAATTGCGTTAATTTAAATGAACACTGCAACACTTCTAACAATTGGTTCTGTTACACACCCACTTCTTCGACACTCAAACATTAACAGCAGATACATATTATTGTACTTAAATGTCTAAAAATATATAACATATTTCATTGTGAGACCCTCATATTACATCCCAATGGTAATTCGTGAAGTTGATGATTTATATTTAGAAGAATGTTTTACAGCTTAGAACATTTCTAGTTATATTCCCTCCCTCTGAAACCCTATTTCCTCCCTTCTATCATTCTCTGTCAGTGACGGCTCATCTCGCTCCGGGATCTTCTGTGCATTGTGGAACATCATGGACAGTGCTGAGACGGAGAAACTGGTGGACGTGTTCCAAGTGGCAAAATCCCTGCGCAAGGAGAGACAGGGCATGATCAATAGTCTGGTAAAGACATAGGACCCCTGAAAGACCTGTATCTTCACTAATTAGGGATGATTTGCTGAAACTAGTGTTTATTTTGTCAATTTGTAATTTTTATCTGTCTACTGTAACGTTGGACAAGACTGTTGGATTGTGCACATGATGGAAGTAAGAGATGGAATAAATATACCTTCTTTCATAAAAAAAAGGACAGAATTTATTGACTGAAATGACCAACGTTTTAGTCATGCAAACGAGACCTTTCATTTCCCATCATGTGCAGATTAAAAAAGCATTGTCCAAGTACCTTAGGGCTGCTGTCCAGTGTTTTAGTATACTGCAAAAACTCATAATAAGTGACTAAACTATCACTGGCACAAAACCTGAATTAGTTTTACTCCCTTACCTTACATGTGCGTCCAGAAGTAGGCGTTCTCTGGACACACGTTTCTCTTGTATCTGCCAATTTGTCTATCTTGATATTTCATATCCACAATAAGTATTATCACAAGTATCAGAGTCAGTATGCATGAATAGACCTATCTCACTTTTGTATGCCTCTTTGTGTCACCCTATCAGGAGCAGTACCAGTTCCTGTACGAAGCAGTGGAGGGGGCGTTTCCTGTTCAGAACGGAGAGGTGAAGCATGCAGCCACCACACCTTCTGGAGTTGACTCCGTTCAGGTCATCAACGAGAACAAGCCAGAGCAGCCTGTCAGCACCCCCATAAGCCCCCAACAACAGGCACTGGTGGTAGAGGAGTCAGAAGAGAGCACACCTCTAGTGGCTGAGGCAGGGAAAGTCACAGACGAGGTTGCAGCAGGAAAGGAGGATGAACCTCCAGGAAGTCCCACAGAGAAGACCCCTCTGGGGGAAGGTAGTAACGGTCCCCTCATTACTGTGGACGTGTGACAGACCACTTTCTAGAGACAATCGAATGATATATAAGCCGCTCAGTGCCTTTTACCTTGCATGTGATCAATAGACCATGCCCACCAAGCAAAAGATGTTGAAAATACATTAAATAACTGTTGGAAGGCACAACTTGGTAATATATAGTAAAAATAAAGATTTTTTTAAACTTTTTGTATTGGTTTAGTTACGTATTGAATGTATTATACATGTAAAGCTTTAAGTCAACATGCTTTTTAAAATGTATTTTTAAACATATTTTATATAAACGTTTTTGTAGCCTTATTTCTGTACAATTATGACATTATATTGTTTTCCTTATAAACTACATAATGTCATTCACTATTATGTTGGAAATTGCAAATATGTTATTTTGGCAAGCAAAGTAAATGCTTTGCACTACACTGCTGTTTTCAAACTACAATACAGGTTCATAATTTAAAAGCTTTTAGGATGTATGAATGGTTGTTAGGGTTGTTAAAGCTGCAAATGTGTTATTACGTTATTGTGTGTACCATCATAAGTGCAAATCAAGCCTGTATATTAATTTAGATTAAGCAAAACATTTGTTCTGAAATAAAGGCGTGCAAAAAATGTTCACAGAGAGTTAAATATCTTCAACTGATAGATATGCTACTGCCCCTCTGTTTTTACACGCTAGCAACTAACCACTTCCTTCCTCTTACTGAGAAAACAGAACGAACTTGGCCTCCAATGTTTAAATTTTTTTGAGATGCACTGCAGATTGCTGAGCCCTGACTAATTCATTCTAGACAGGCTCTAAGTAAGTAGTCTAATTGAGTTTTATATGTTATATACATAAACACACAGGCTATGATTTCCAACTGGGCAGAATACTAATATAAACACAGTTATACCAAATAGTTTTTCTGTATTAGAGTTAATAACCATTTTAAATTGTGGTACTCCAAGTGAACACATGGTGTAGTCCAAGCACAAAACACTGGATAAGATGACTACATCCACCATATGATAGCAGCGCTAGGCTAACAACGAAATTCCTACATGTAGGTTTCTGCTCAACAATGCACAAATATTCAGATAAATGATAAGTAAAAAATAAAAAACATTAATAATATTCTTAATATTATGTCGATTTTCTGACTAATAAGTGTTACAACAGAACACACTATCGGCACTAGTAAAACAAGGCCTAGTGTGTTTACGTATTTACACGTTTGTATGAGTTATTACGCGTATGAGCACAACAGTTCCCAGAGCAGAATAAATATGGGCGGTCAAATAGATTTGCATAGGGCCTACAAAAGACTGGGGCCGGCGCTGAGTACATGGACTACACATTTTGAAGGATTGAGTGGCACACATTGGGTCTAATGTTTACCATATTTTATTAGGTGAACTGAAATTCCTTTAGATGTCTATTTCTGAAATCAATAAAGGCGAACACATTAACAAACGTAAGACGTACAAGTGCACAAATGTGATAGGCCCACTGTTTACGCAGATTCAGAGCTATTCATGAATTTGTGATTATACAAATTTCATACACAAGAACCCAATTCTAAAAGGTATTAATTCACTGGTGCTTTCTGGACCAATTTCATCATCATCTGCAAGTAAGTTTCATATTGTCCAAAAATTATGATTTATCAGGAACAGTCAACACATTTAAATACTACTGGTAGTATGAAACCTGTGATTAAATCCTTATCACCATAACTGTTTATTTATTCTGCAAGAGTTCATTCATGCATTTGTTGTTTTGTGGTTGACCGACAGACTGTTCATATCAAACAGTTATACAGCACCTTCCATGATTAAAATACAGTGTTTGAAAAATGTAAATGGCATAGTGATCTTTTCAAATAACTAGACTATTGCAGTGCTAAGACCAGAGTTTACCATAGGTTTTCAGAATAACATTATTACTGATCAAGAGATTATCCTGACACTACATGTCCTGTGGAACACAGAAGGTAATTCTGAGTAAAGCATACCTTATGCATACCTTATGTAATGCACTAATGCAATGTGATGCTATTTAATGCATGAAGACACTTAGACTTAAAACAAGATATCTTCAGCTGACATGTTTATCACCCAAGTAACCATAGTCACACACCAGAAAGCTCTTATTGTGGCAATATTCAAATATTCATAGCTTACTTCATTTTAGCTCTGAAAATCAATCAATTGTTCAGCCTTGTTGTGGTAAATAAAATCAGCAGGTGTCTATAATAAAGCTCTTTCTTAAAAAGGCAGAAAACATGATATATGTGCTTCCCAGTTAAATCTGAAATCAACAGTTAAATCAACAATGCTTTTTCTGTAAAACAGTGAGGATGGTGTAAGAGACATTTATAAATTCTGATAGATGCCAGGACTGACCACTCATGATAAAAAAAATTATGTTGTGAACCATATTTCAGGGTTGCAGTGTTTGTGTACATTTAAATAAAATATATAAATGCAGCAGATTTACAAGCTGCTCAATTCTTACCACTAACTGGTCTTTTGACCAATTAGATCACATTCTTTAGCAAATTTTTTCACTAGATCTTTAGATTAATCTAATCTTTGTTAATGTCAATACTTTGTCCACTGCAATGATTGTGACAGGTGTGTGCATTACATTACATTTAGCAGACTCTCTTATCCAAAGAAACACAGTAGTGAATACATTTTGCATTTAAATAGCAGCATTAATTGTAAAACATCATTTTACATTTCTTATTAAAATTCAGCAACAACAGTGCAAAGTTTCAAA
Organism: Novumbra hubbsi; assembly: GCA_016801125.1. NCBI lineage: Eukaryota > Metazoa > Chordata > Actinopteri > Esociformes > Umbridae > Novumbra > Novumbra hubbsi. The sequence continues at coordinate 7,705 of JACXGK010014617.1, forward strand.
ATGTTAGTGCTACACTTGGGACATTTACCCCAGGACAAGTAAATGATCATCCCATACACCAGTAGGGTTATGCTTAAATTAGCAGTTTTGTCCACCAGTTAGAAATCAGTAAACACTATACATAACATTATATATTTTGTCATGTCAAGTTGGGACGCTGTGTAAACGGCAATTAAAAACAGAATGCAGGGATGTGCAAAACATTAATTACAAAAGGACACTTTTACTACAGAGCCACGCCATTCTGATACATGCAGAATGTGTTTCAGCTGGATGATAAAGCATGCAGCGTCCATGATTCCAGAACAGTTTTCAACTTTGCCTAAAATGAGCTTGGTCCCAGAGAAGGTGCTGGTGTGTCTGGATGTCGCTTATGGATGGGTTCTTCTTTGCATAGTAGAATTTTGACTTGCATTTGTGGATGCTGAGATGTACTGTGTTCACAGACTATGGACTTTGGAAGTGTTCCTGAGCCCATGCAGTGATGTCCACTACAGAATCTTGTCTGTTTACTTTGCATTGCCTCCTGAGGGCCTGAAGATCACAGCTGTACAAAATGGTTTTAACCCTTGTCTCTGGTCTAGAGATTTCTCCAGCTTCCCAGAATCTTTTAACAATATTGTTCCCAAACTCGTTGCAATATAAAATTGTTCGGGAATTGTGGCACAATCTTTGACTTTGGAGTGGTGAACTCCTCCCCCATCCTCACTTCTGACAGGCCTATACTCACTGGAATTATCTTTTAATACACAACTATTTTACTGACCTGTTGCCAATTGACATAATTAAATGTGTTATATTCCAATAGGTTTAATTTTTGTTTCTAGTCTTTTGGTGCCTCTGTCCCAGCTTTTTAGAAATGCGTTGCTGGCTTCAAAATGAAAGTGAGCATGTATTTTCCAAGAAACAATAACATTGCTCAATTTCCACATATGATATTGCACTAATTATATTATATATATATATATATATATATATATATACACACACAGAATATCTTTTTGGTTTAAATGATTCACACATCATTGCATTCTGTTTTTCTTTACATTTTAAACAGCATCCCAAATTTTTAAAACAGGGTTGTAAAATGATTTCCTGCGGTATTAGTAAACATGTTTTACACCAAAACCAATGGAATTACTTGAAATTACAATGATTTAGTCTTGATCCAGCCAGAAAGTCAAAAAAGAGTTGACATTTTGTCAACAATGCAAGGGAGGAAATCAATGTGAATCTCGCTGCTAATAACAACATTGGTGAGTAAGTGTGACACACCATCATTACTGCAGGTATAATTTTGCCCGGTTAACCCTAAGTGCAGAGGTACCATCAGGAATAAAATATTCTTTCCTGCTTTTCACAATCATTTGATACTCTGGCTGGTTGTTTTCCTGTGTGACTTTGTAGTGGAAACTAGCCCTCAGGACCAGTGAATATAGTGGTCTACATTGTACCAAAGACCAAACCAATATCGTAATCAGGTCTACCACGGCCAAAACACAGTTCCTCTTCACAAAAGATTTTTCTCTACCACATTCACTTCATCGGGACAGCTGACCAGGAACAATACAATTGACCCTGAAAGTCATCCGTATTCATGTCCATCGGTCGGTCCCTCTAACCCCTCCTTCCCATCCAGTGAAGTGTCTGGGGACTAAAACAAGATCCCAAACCAGTTCAAGCCAGCCTAGTCCAGTGCAAACAGGCTCAATCCAGCTGCCTGCCCCTGAGGAGACACTCCTAGGACACTCAGCCCGGGTAGATGACACACACCACTAGATGTGTCATCTGATTGGAGTCCATAACACATGTCCATCCCTCTTCAGGTTACTTGCTCTTGCTTTCAGAAGTTGCATCCCCATTGGATGCGGCAGGATCCTTTGCAGTTTCGGGTCTCTTGGCTGTGATTTCAGTGCGTTGTTTGGATTTGGGAGGAGAGTCCGGCTCCCAGAGGAAGAACTCGTGCAGGAGGGTGTTGACACTCTCAGGACACTCCATCATCACCATGTGACTTCCCTCATTGATGATCTTCAGGAATGCCAGCAGGAGGATCTGAGAGGGAACGGAGAGGTTGGATTAGGCTAAGGTTGAAAGTAATAATGGGAGTTAGCGTTAGAGTGTCCCCACCTCTGCCATGCGTTGGTCCTCCTCCACGGGGACAAATTTGTCGTGCATGCCGTGCACCAGCAGGATGGGCACTGTGATCTCCGCATGGTACACCTCGTCGCCCTCTGGCCAGTACTGGCCACTCATCATGGCACGCAGCACGAAAGACGACACGTTGAACGCGTTTCTGTCCTTCAACAGCTGCTTTTCCTTCGCACCCTGATGGGCGAACCCAGCCCTAACAAATGGAGAAAAGGACAAAAAGAGTGTTCTCACACACATTCCATTTGCTGTCTTTCTCACACACACACAATTGATTTCCAATAACATTTCAATTTCCTGTCCCAATCCTTAAACCTTACCTCCATTGACAATTCCCACCATGTCCTTGCTAGTCATGATTTGCCATTGAGTTACTAGAATTGTGACTCACTGAAACACACAGCCAGATAAGCCAGCAAACCCAACATGCTTGCTCACACACGACCCTCTTCCTTACCTCAGGAAGCTCCAGGAGAGGCAGGGGGAGAGGCAGTGCAGGACGCAGGTGGGCAGGTTGAAAATCGAACAGAGGCTGGGCTCCAGCGCTGTAGGTCCTCCCCCATTAATCATCACCACCTTGTGGACCTGGTCCGGGTACTCATGGGCCAGGAATGTGCAAAATGACACACTGGAGCAAGAGTGAGAGAGATATAGTGAAAGTGTGACAGAAGACAGAGACAATCGAATGTATTTACATCAGCAGTGGTCTCAAAGTGCTTTTACAAAACACCCAGCCTGAAACCCCACGGACCAAGCAACAATAGTGTTGTTAGCCATTGTTGCACAGTAGGAAAAACTCCATAAAGGGGCAACATTTTGGAAAAAATCTAGACAAGAACCAGGCTTGGAGGGATGACTAGTTCTCTTCTGTCTGTGCCGGGTGAACAATTTAAGGGTACAAGTTGTAAACATTTATAAATGCATGTGGGCTGTGTCCAAGGTCCATAAAACTTAATCCAGGTCAGACATAGAACTAACCCATAAGAGTGTCCAATGAGGATGTTCCTCTTCCGTGTGTATCTCTTAAAGATGGCCCTAATGTCCTCGGCCAGAGCATAGAAGGTGTACGCTGCTGCAATCTGGGGCGCGGAGCTTGCCCCATGACCCGCAAGGTCAGGTGCGATGACCTCATATCCAAGATGGGAGAAGAAGTCCAACTGGCTTCCCCAGATGTCCAGTGAGCCACCGACACCGTGAATGAAAAAAAGAGCTACATCCGAGTGGGTCCCCTTACACGACGTGATCTTCCTCTCGCTGTCAATCACCACAGTGCGCTTGGGCTTCCGCCGTCGCTTCCGGGGCTGCTGGTTGGGATCCGTGGCCAATCCGAGGGACTGCGCCGGAGCTGTTGACACTCCCCCGGACCTAGTCCCCCCTGCACCAACCAATGATCCCGTCCGATCCACACTGGCGTCAGCAGTGGGACTCGGATTGGAAGGTGGATCGTCTAGCTCCACCTGGACCGTACAGTTGGTTTCCGTTTCTCCATTCTGAGCTTGTAACCGTTCCGGTCTCGCC
>JACXGK010014618.1:0-11368 GCA_016801125.1 Novumbra hubbsi
GTTAGTCTGGGTATGCAAACAGCAGTTACATTTAGGATTAGTCTGGGTATGCAAACAGCAGTTAGACTTAGGGTTAGTCTGGGTATGCAAACAGCAGTTACATTTAGGATTAGTCTGGGTATGCAAACAGCAGTTACATTTAGGATTAGTCTGGGTATGCAAACAGCAGTTAGACTTAGGGTTAGTCTGGGTATGCAAACAGCAGTTACATTTAGGATTAGTCTGGGTATGCAAACAGCAGATTGACTTAGGGTAAGCAGTAAGCTGGCAGCACTTCATTACAGTCTAGGCACAAGGGGAGAGGAAAAAGAAGAGTCATTTATCACAACCATCCTCTGGCGCATCAAGGCTTTATCACACACACACACACAAGCGTATACACACACACACACACACACACACAAGCATACACACACACAATGGGGCCTCAGTGCTCCGCAACACGCCTGTGCTGCCGTGAAATATCAAATGTGGCACCAGCATAATTGTACCGAGATTAATCAATTATTTAAATGGGCCACTACACGCCGGTACCTGACCCCTCACTCTGACAGAGGGGATGGAGGGAGATGGATGGAGTGCGAGAGGCCAAGAGAAGGGTGGAGAGAGAGGAGCCTCTGTCCTTGGTGAAAGTGGCTTGTCAGGAGGGATCTACGTGAGGAACAACCTAAGCTATGGAGGCTGAGACACAGGATGGTCCTGTGGAGAAGAGGCCAGCCCATAGCAGGAACACACCCACCCACACATCTCCACCGTCTAAAAAGGGTCAATTGTGTGTGTGTGTGTGCTACAGTTTTACTATTTTGGTGGGGATGACCAATGCATGGTAAAATAAGGACTTTGGACTTCTGCCGATCCCTGTGAGGAAAAACGCTATTTTGGGATCAAGGGTTATGTTTAGGGAAACGGTTAAGATTGGCATTAATGTATTTTTTTTTTTTTTTTTTGGGGGAAATCATTTACGGGGACCTCACAGGACAGGGAATGGTCAAACGGGTAAACATGGACTCACAGTGATGGGTCGTGGACCAGATCTTTTAGGTTCACTCCACTGCGGTCCTCTGCCAGGTTCCTGAAGCAGCTGTCACTCACTGGAGGGAGAGAGAGGGGGTGGAGAAATAAAGGGGGGGGGGTGAACAGAGGTTTGTGTGGGTCAGTTCACACACAGTAACACACCACTCCTCATCAGAGTGATATCACATCACACTTTGGATCTCCATCAGCACTATTTATTCAGGGGACATGGCTGTGATATCACATACACCCAATATCTCCATTAGCACTGTTCACTCAGTGGAGGGAGAGAGAGAAGTGAGAGGACGAAGATGGAATATAGTGGGCAGATGTGGAGAGAAGAAAAAAAGAAAGAGAGAGAAAAAACAGTTCCTTGAGAACAGCTGTTTCACAGTGGTCAGGTGTGACAGGGATTCACATGGCATCACAACAGTGCACGCTGTCCAGGGCTACCGGATCGTGATTGTTGGCTGAGGAATGCGTTCACCTTCAGCACCCGAGTAGCAGCGGAAACGTTTTAACTCGCCGGCACCTGCTGTGGAGGCAAGGCCAACTGGGGAATCAGTCAAATCAGATGAAAAGGAAGAGAGTGCAAGAGGAGCGAAACGGAGGGATGGAGCCACCGTAGGGCGTTGTCCTCATGTGGGATGGTGGTCCGTATTAGAGCGCTGACCTGTAGCCAGTTAAACGATATAACGCACTGACATTTTAACCAGCAACACAGAGAGGGAGCAGGGGAAGAGAGAGGAGGGGGTGGGTTGAGGGAGGTTGGTGTAATACTTGCTCCGTAATTGCAGCATTCCCCCTTCCCCAGTCGGTCTCTCTAAGTCACTTACTCTCGTCCTCTTACCCACTCGGTCATTCACACATCCCTCCCCCTTTTAGAGTCACGCTCTATACCCACGCCCAGCCTCTCCTTCGCTGGTTCTTCCCTCTTTTGCTCTCCATAACCCCCTTCTTTCTCCCCTCCTCCTGCTCTCCCTCTTCTCCCTCTCTACTTCTCCCCTGATAACCCTTCTTCTATAAATAGGTAGAGATTCCCTGCAGAAGGCGGCAGGCAGTAGGAGTGATCTCCACAGAGGGAAGGAGGTGGGGAAGTGGGTGAGAGAGGGATGGAGGAAGGGAAAGGGATGGAGGAAGGGAGAGAGACAGAGGAAGGGAGAGAGAGAAAGGAACTTCTGCCACTTGGATAACCTCATCCTCACTAGCCCCTGTCCTGGGCTGTCACATAGATACCCTCATCCTCACCAGCCCCTTTCCTGGGCTGTCACATAGATACCCTCATCCTCACCAGCCCCTGTCCTGGGCTGTCACATAGATACCCTCATCCTCACCAGCCCCTGTCCTGGGCTGTCACATAGATACCCTCATCCTCACCAGCCCCTGTCCTGGGCTGTAACATAGATACCCTCATCCTCACCAGCCCCTGTCCTGGGCTGTAACATAGATACCCTCATCCTCACCAGCCCCTGTCCTGGGCTGTCACATAGATACCCTCATCCTCACCAGCCCCTGTCCTGCGCTGTCACATAGATACCCTCATCCTCACCAGCCCCTGTCCTGGGCTGTCACATAGATACCCTCATCCTCACCAGTCGTCCTGGCCTGCCACTGGTGGGAGAGACCAAGAGGACACAGAGGAGGAGGGAGAGACAAAGAGAGAGGAGGTGGGAGAGACCAAGAGGACACAGAGGAGGAGGGAGAGACAAAGAGAGAGGAGGTGGGAGAGACCAAGAGGACACAGAGGAGGTGGGAGAAACCGAGAGAGAGGACATAGAGGAGTGTACATAGATGTATAAATGTATGTGTGTGTGTGTGTGTGTGTGTGTGGAGGGTTAGCTCATCTTAGGGCTGACGTACGGATCACTGACAAAAACCCAGGCTCACGGTGAACAGCGGCAAACTGTCACGCCACCTGTGTGTGTGTGTGTGCGTGAGCAAAATCAGCAAAGAAAAAATAATTTGGAAATGAAACCCTATTTTATATTCCTTTTTCAAGTGGTGCTTCTACTCAGTCAGTCAGCCTGTACAGAGCACTCCAGCAAGTTGTGGAAAGTGCCACTAGTTCAGTTAGCATTAACAAAAAAGTTTCATAATACAGGATATTCTACTCAAAACATGGAGGACTTTCTTTCCTTTTCTCAGAACGGTATGGAAAGGAAACAAACAGCCATGGGTAATACAAGCCTCCAGGGCACAGCAGGATCAATGAGAAGCTAAAAACGTGACAATGACCATGTTTTACTGGCCAGCAAGGGAGCTTCAATAGTCCAAGGACTCAGTCTTCCTTCCATCCAGGATTTATGGAAGTGTATTATACCTCCATAACTTGGACACTAATCACCAGTGTTGCTGTTTTGGCGCTGTATTCCAGCACTTTGGATATATGGTGTTGGGTACGGTTGTGGGGCTGTCCCTTTAAGAGCAGCGATTTCGCTCCGGTGTTCCTCTAAATAAAAGGCGAAAGCTGAACCAAACGAAAGGAGAGACGGGATCATCGTTTCTCGTGTTGCGAATTATACTCACATATAGTGATACAAAGACAATGGGGTCCAGATTGATTGGAGGTTATTTTCATCCATATTCAATGAACATCTTTAAAATCAAAGCACATTGCGCGGTCCCCCCCATTCTGGAGTAGCAAAAGTATTTGGATGATTGGCATCACCGCATTCTCCTATTAGGCCAGTGTATGCTTGCATCATTAGTAAAAGAAAGCTGTACATTTTAGTCTTGACTCTAGGCTTTACATTTGCAGTTGGAGTGGGAGTTTGTGATACAAATAGATAACCATGAATTGATCCAAAACATTTGGAGTGCCAAAGTCAACTGTATGGGACATTAAGAAGAGGAAATAAAGCATTAGTCAGCTCAGCAATGACCAATGACCTGTGTGAGCGGATGAGGTTCCTGTTGGTGTTGGGATCCCCTAGAATATGTCACTAAGTACCGATATGCCACTATACAATGCATTGAGACTGTCCATTTGTGAATTGTCTAATTGATTTCCCAGCAGTCCTGCATTGTTTTTAATTCGGTTGCCCCCCTACCATTACCACCTGGTAGACAACGCATGACCTCCACAGAGGACGTCCAATGAATGCTCACCATCAAAGAACTGTACAAGCCAGATTAGGAGCACCCTTCTGTAAGTAGCATCCAGAAGAAGTTACCAGCCATACCACAGAGGCTGGACGGCAATGTGTAAGAACACCATTTAGGACTAACAGGACAGGACCACCCCAAAATTGGAGCTCTGATAGGAGGTGCTGGAGACAAAGGAAACGCATACTAAAATGTATGAGGAGGTTTCTTAGGAAGGTTCAGCAATACTTTAATGGACAGTCCGGCACAAAGTTTATGGTAGGCAGAAGGTCAGTAACTGGGTATCAAGGTAGACAAGAGGCTGAAGTACACAGGGGGATAATCCAGAAAGGTGGTCAGGCAGGCAGAAACAGGTCAGGATACTGAGAGAGACTTTCACATTTATCTAAGACAAGGGGAAAATACTAGACAAACGGGCTTAGTCGATGTTTGCAAATCACACACACAATACCTATACAAGGACAGGGTGTGAATGACCAGGCTTCAATAGAGGCAGTCAGGAGAATAGGGAGAACACAGGTGACTGGTATTAGCCGATTAGTCCTCAGGTGATTTGAATCTGCTGTGAGGGGTGCGTTCAAGGGATTGGGTGAATGGGGTGCGTTTCCCAGCCTGGTGGGAAGGTGGAGGATAAAAGGTGGAGGCAGACCTTACACCAGGGGTCTCAAACCGTTTTCACGGAGGGCCGAGTGTCTGCAGGTTTTCACTCTCACCTTGTACTTGATTGATTAATTATGTCACTGATTGGTTAGGTCTACCCTAATCTGGTTATTTAGGTCTGAACCTGGAGCCAATTTACAGGAAAAAACTAAAACCTGCAGACACTCGGCCCTCCGTGGAACCGGTTTGAGACCTCTGCCCTACACTATTAACCAACAGAATCCTCTGTAAACTAATTGGACGACAATTCACCCTGCAGCTAAACCTGACAACATTATTGAAGATTATGTTCACTTTTCCACTTACATTTGGTCACCTGAAATTGGGGGATTATGTATGAAAAGGGCAGTAATTCCTACATGGTCACATGGTTTGTGGATGTAGGCCTAAATACTCTCAAGTTAAAGCTGACAGCCTGCATTTTAACCGCTTAGCCATTGTTACATTTTAAATCCAATGTGCTAAAGTAAAGAGCCAAAACAGAACAAACTGTCTCACCGTCCAAATTCCTATGGACTGCACTGTACCCTTGTTAGATCAAGGGTCTCCAACGCTGGTACTGGAGAGCTACTGGGGTTTTCACTCCAACCCTAATTTAGCACACCCGACTGTACTAATTAGACAGTTAATTACTGAATGAGAATATACATGGGGTTGGAGTCAAAACAACCAGGCCAGTAGTGGCCACTCCGAGACCAGGATTGGAGACCTCTGTGTTAGATTATCCTGATGAATGGGTTGATAGATAGAGCCCAGCAGCTATAACCTGACTTTCTGGTGCAGTCATATAGAGTTGTCGGCAACACCCCTTCATTGAATGCCGCGATCCATCTTCCCAAAGGAGGACATAATGTTGTGCAGCACTCACAAGGGAAACCATCCGCACTGACGTTCTGGTCGTCCTTTAAAACCACACTTGTACAGCCAACATTCCTGTGTCCGTTTGGGAGTCTCCTGTGTCCGTTTGGGAGTCTCCTGATGTCCGTTTGGGAGTCTCCTGTGTCCGTTTGGGAGTCTCCTGTGTCCGTTTGTGTCCGTTTGGGAGTCTCCTGTGTCCGTTTGGGAGTCTCCTGTGTCCGTTTGGGAGTCTCCTGTGTCCGTTTGGGAGTCTCCTGTGTCCGTTTGGGAGTCTCCTGTGTCCGTTTGGGTGTCTCCTGTGTCCGTTTGGGAGTCTCCTGTGTCCGTTTGGGAGTCTCCTGTGTCCGTTTGGGAGTCTCCTGTGTCCGTTTGGGAGTCTCCTGTGTCCGTTTGGGAGTCTCCTGTGTCCGTTTGGGTGTCACCTGTGTCCTGAACCCTTTTTTTGTTGGCCACTAATATTTCATATCAAATTTGTGATTAAAATCTAACTTAATTACAGCAAATCCCAACAGACTCATGTTTACACATGTGCCTTCACACCCCATGCCATTCTGTTTCTTACTACGCTGCTTGTTCTACCAAATTAGGATCGGAATCCTTATGCGCCAGATATGCATATCCCGCCCTTTTACCTCACAAGAACACAAGCTGCTACCAGGAGTCCATATAGCAAAACTAGGCAAGGAAACCGTACTCAGTCACTTACCTCAACAAACCCCCCCCCAAAAAAATAAACCTTCAATTGAATTGAGAGTAAAACAGCGTGTGGAGGTGACTAGTACCCAGGCTTGGTCTAAGAATGATCAGCACATCCGAGTCTGAATGCATCAATTGTATCTTCAGTTGGACCAATTCATAAAACATCAGACGACATCCCCAGTGCTCTGCTACTGCTTGGAACAAAGTCAGCAAAATGCACTGCACAGCCTATACTTCAGCACACAGCACGCCAACACACACACACACACACACTTAGCCCTGTAGACCACCCTCCCGGAAGACAGGCAGAGGGACACACATGGTAATAGTGGCCACTACATTCCCCACTAGTGATGACAGAAACCCATTAGCCTACATTCCCCACGAGTGATGACAGAGACCCATTAGCCTACATTCCCCACTAGTGATAACAGAGACCCATTAGCCTACATTCCCCACTATTCATGACAGAGTGAGACTCTTAGCCTACATTCCCCATTAGTGATGACAGAGCGAGACCCATTAGCCTGCATTCTGCACTAGTGATGACAGAGCGAGACTCTTAGCCAACATTCTCCACTAGTAATGACAGAGACCCATTAGCCTACATGCTTCACTAGTAATGACAGAGAGACCCATTGGCCTACATTCTCCACTAGTGATGACAGAGAGACCCATTAGCCTACATTCTCCACTAGTGATGCCAGAGACCCATTAGTCTACATTCTCCACTAGTGATGACAGAGAGACCCATTAGTCTACATTCTCCACTAGTGATGCCAGAGACCCATTAGTCTACATTCTCCACTAGTGATGCCAGAGACCCATTACTCTACATTCTCCACTAGTGATGACAGAGAGACCCATTAGCCTACATTCCCCACTAGTGATGACAGAGAGAGACACATTAGCATACATTCTCCATTAGTGATGCCAGAGTCCCATTAATCTACATGCTCCACTAGTAATGACAGAAAGACCCAATAGCCTACCGTCCTCACTAGTGATGACAGAGAGACCCATAAGCCTACATTCCTCACTAGCAATGACAGAGAGGCTCATTAGCCTACATTCCCCATTAGTGATGACAGAGCAAGACCCATTAGCCTGCATTCTGCACTAGTGATGACAGAGCGAGACTCTTAGCCTACATTCTCCACTAGTGATTACAGAGATCCATTAGCCTACATTCCCCACTAGTGATGACAGACATCCATTAGCCTACATTCTTCACTAGAGATGACAGAGAGTCCCATTAGTCTACATTCTTCACTAGTGATGACAGAGTCCCATTAGTCTACATTCCCCACTTGTGATGACAGAGAGACCCATTAGTCTACATTCTCCACTAGTGATGACAGAGAGAGACACATTAGCATACATTCTCCACTAGTGATGCCAGAGAGACCCATTAGTCTACATTCTTCACTAGTGATGACAGAGTCCCATTAGTCTACATTCCCGACTTGTGATGACAGAGAGTCCCATTAGTCTACATTCTTCACTAGTGATGACAGAGTACCATTAGTCTACATTCTCCACTAGTGATGACAGAGTCCCATTAGTCTACATTCCTCACTAGTGATGACAGAGAGAGACTGAGGTAAAAACCGAAAAATAAAGAGGGAGAGAGATGGAGAAGGTGAAAGAGAGGGAGACAGACAGATGGAAAGAGTAATTTTCTGGAATTTTTCTATTTTAATTTGTTTGAAATAATTAAAGTTTGCAGCAGCAGATTCCAGAGTGTTAGATGTGAAATGCACAGTCCCCTAAGGTATAAAGTGCCCCACCAGAGAACTGTGGGGTCCAGACCCAAAGTAGTGTACTAAGCAGAGTGGCATTTAGGGGTCCAGACAGAAGCAGCTGAATGTTGATGTTTTATTTAAGTGACTTATGCATTTTGAATAGATGCTCACTAATGAAGCACTTGAAGGCAGTTTTTCAGAGGGAAATGATCGGTGGTAGGAAAGGAAATCGGAGCAATTCAAAAATGCTTTGTCTTGACTAGAGCACACATGATCCATACTGGACCGACTGGGCCCTCTCCACAGCCCCTTCATGTCACCACAACCTATCCTCTCTTCCTTTTCCTCTCCTCACCCTCTCCTCATTTCCCTGCTATGGATGGAAAGACAGAGACACCAGTGGAAGTAGAAAGGAGGAGTGGAGAACAGAAAGGATATAAAAAGAGAGGAGGAAGGGGGAGGAATGACGAGGTGGGCCGGACCATACATCAACACAGATCGACAGCTCGGGCCGGAGCGAGGGAGGAGAGAGCAGGATAAGAATATGGGAGGAGAAGAGATCACCAAAAATACATTTTAAAGGGATGCCCAAAGATGGCTAATGATTGAGCAATAGATGCCTCTATCTATGGAAGGTGTAGGTATCCAATATCTACACACTGAAGCAGTCTTTGAAATGTCATATGTTATTACCTACCCACACCTTATGTCATATGTTATTACCTACCCACAGCTAATGTCATATGTTATTACCTACCCACACCTAATGTCATATGTTATTACCTACCCACACCTAATGTAATATGTTATTACCTACCTACACCTAATGTCATATGTTATTACCTACCCACACCTAATGTCATATGTTATTACCTACCCACACCTAATGTCATATGTTATTACCTACCCACACCTAATGTCATATGTTATTACCTACCCACACCTAATGTAATATGTCATTACCTACCTACACCTAATGTCATATGTTATTACCTACCTACACCTAATGTAATATGTTATTACCTACCTACACCTAATGTAATATGTTATAACCTACCTACACCTAATGTAATATGTTATTACCTACCTACACCTAATGTAATATGTTATTACCTACCTACACCTAATGTCATATGTTATTGCACCATGGAATTTAAGAACTAAAATGGAAATAAGGCTCAGAATGTGTGGTGATATCCCTGTGTTCTCCCTGTGTTCTCCCTGTGTCCCCCGAACTGGCAATGCAATCAATCAACGCAGCAGAGAACGAAGAGTGAGCAAGGTGAGAATAAAGAGAGTGAGGAGTGAGCAGGGTGACAATGAGGAGAGTGAGGAGTGAGCAGGGTGACAATGAGGATAGTGAAGAGTGAGCAGGGTGACAATGAGGATAGAGAAGAGTGAGCAGGGTGACAATGAGGAGAGTGAGGAGTGAGCAGGGTGAGAAAGAGAATATTTAGGCACAAAGGTGAACGTCCCATGTCCTGCCACTGGCTGACTGCATCTAGAAATGAACTGTTGGCTGTGGATAACTATGGCCTTAACGGGCCAACAACCACCCACTACTGCATGTCATTCCCGTAAGTATGTTTCACTAACCAAGATGTCATTCCCGTAAGTATGTTTCACTAACCAAGATGTCATTCCCGTAAGTCTGTTTCACTAAACAAGATGTAATTCCCGTAACTCTGTTTCACTAAACAGGATATCATTCCCGTAACTCTGTTTCACTGAACCGGATATCATTCCCGTAAATCTTTTTTACTTCACAGGATACCATTCCCATAACTTTGCCACACTTTACAGGATGTCATTCTTGTAACTCAGTTGCAGTTAACAGGATGTCATTCCTGTAGTTGTCGCATTAAGACTTAACACACTAAAAGACACGGACAGCACATTGCATCCATACACTGAACGCTTGTCCCGCAGAGAGCAAAAGGCCAAAGGACATGCTTATATTCCCACAACACTAAACGGGCGGATGGAACATTATTCCCGTAACGCGGATGCCCTAAACAGATGCAAAAACATGTCACTGTCACACCTCCGATTTACTGACCTGCAGGTGGTGAAATGCCAGTGGATACATTCTCTAATCTAATCTCGACTCAACAGTTCCGGATTAATGTTATTCCTGAATTGGTCCTGGTCAAAATAGTGCACTACACAGCTAATAGGGCACCATTTGGGCTGCTGACCACGTTTGTGCATATGTTAGTCTTTTAATAAACAGTGTCCGTTTGCATGAATGGCTGATTGGGAAGAGATGTGGACACACAGATTTCTCCGGGTATTGACCGCACGCGTGTCTCAGGGCAGTCTTTATTTAGAACTCGGCCAGTATTTGATTGGATTGCTGTAGAGCTTCCCGGACAGGGCAGGGTACATCTGTGCTGCTACAGCTGGAATCAGAACGACAGAGACAAACACACACCTGATTGTTTAAACTGACACTGCACAATGCTATGAGCGCACACACTTCCGGTAAAGACAGATAGATGCAAGCAATCTCTCCATGTATTTTGTGTGTATTCAGGAACAGGGCAGGAGAGGTCAGCCCTGTTCAACCTGTCGGTTTCCCTCCCTCCCTCCCTGGATTAACAGCACAGCTGTTTGAGCTGAGCCGTCTCTCTCCACCCACGCCTGTTCCCCTTTTTACTCACTAACCTTAACCTTAACAACCTAACATCTATGAACCTAAATTGCCTAAAATGTACACATTATGCCTAAACCTCTCTTTTAACACTAACCCCAATTGTAAACGTTTCTCTAAACCTAAGCCCTAACGTGAGGGTTAAAGAATAGAGAAAAACAAGCTAAAAACATTCAAGGCCAATTTATGCAGGGACTTCTAATCTATTGCCAAACTTAGACTGGATCAAACACACAACAAGAGAATGGGGTGACAGAATTTGAGCATGAGACGGGAAAAGATAGAGACGGGAAGAGATTGAGACAGAAAGAGATAGAGACAGGAAGAAAGATAGACAGGAAGAGATTGAGACAGGAAGAGAAAGAGACAGGAAGAGAAAGAGACAGGAAGAGAAAGAGACAGATAGAGAAAGATAGACAGGAAGAAGAGAGAACAGGAGACAGTCAATGCTATCCCGATAAACTGTTAACAACCAGATCTCCCTTTAGAAGATCACTATCACTGGACAGCTGCAGAAATGACTGTATTTAATGCAGCTGCTGACTGTCTTTAACCATCATCAGCTGCTCCGGGGACGATGTCTGTCTGACTGTCTGTCTGTCTTATCCATACTCTGTAGACTAGTAACGATGTC
>JACXGK010014619.1:0-11366 GCA_016801125.1 Novumbra hubbsi
ACACAAACAATAAACCACACCGGGTGTGGCTAGAAATGAACCTAAGTAGGCTCCCCAATCAGAGTCAACTGAATGCAGCTGCTCTGACTGGGGAGCCCACAATGGCATGGAGATGGCTAGAGGCCTCTCCATGTGCCATGCCCTGAATGGGAGCCCCAAAGCACAGAGATGGCCAGGGGCCCGCATCCAGGACATGACAATATTGACTTTACACCAGACAGCAATTTTGTCTGATTCCTAAAGACAATCCTAAGGGGTGGTAATGGATGACATTTGGCTTGTTAAACAACAACACTTGACCTGGTATCATAACATGTTCAAATGATCCTACCATTAAAATGATAGACTGATAATTTCTTTGTCAGTGGTGAAATGTACAAAATCAGCAGGGGATCAAATAATTTTTTCCTCCACTGTAGGTAGACCAGAGATGTTGCCCAGAGTTTACATAGGTAGACCAGAAATGTTTTGCATAGTTTACATAGAGATGTTATGACCCGTTTTACAGTTCTTCAATTAGATGGATTTATTACTTAATAGTTATAACCGTAACCATATTATTACAGTATTTATAATCAACATCTGCGATGCAGATGTTGTGTCATAACAATGTAGCTATATCACCTAATAGTCTTATTAAATTGAATTTGCCTAATGCCAGTACTCAATGAAGTGCTTGTTGCTGTTTAACAAATTGGCAACATCCTGAATATTGTGAATTGCAATAGGGAGACAATTCAGGTTGCACAAGAGTGGAATAGAATAGAATAGAACCAGTAATTACTTTACTTTAAGTTATCAAGATGGGGAGGAGGGACAATTGTTGGCTAGCATGACAATGGGCTTGCTGAAATTCAACCCCCCCCCATTATAATGTGCTCACTTTTCTCACTAGTGTAAAATATTTTTTTGGCACACTCTACTGGTCATCATGAGCTACAGAAAAGATGCTCAACAATATGGGGAGGGGAGAAACATTTTCAGCACAACACCGGGAAGGAACATTCCCCCAAACATTAGGATAGTCAGGATGCCATCTTTTTGGTATTTAGACAATCTATTTACTAATGTCTTCTCTCTGTTTCTCTGTCCCTCTCATGAGCAGTGATATTTTTAAGCAAGAAGCCCAAGGAGAAAGAGGTGGACTCCAAGAGTCAGGTGATCGAGGGCATCAGCAGGCTGATCTGTACTGCCAAACACCAGCATACCATGCTGAGAGGTACATTTACATGTTGGCTTTTATCCACAGTAACTGAAAGGGGTCATTTGGGTTAACTGTCTTATTTTTACAAGGGCATGACAGATTTCTCACCGTTGCCATTGGCTCAGGGATTGTATGTTGTGGTTGACCACCATTCAATTGCTCACTCAAAACCTTTTAACACACATACATTCATTATAAATACAAATGCAGTACAACAATTATTTTGCTTGCCAATATACTGAGTTTAACATCACTGCCGCAGTAACCTCATTTTTCTCTCCTTTATTCTTCTTTAGTGTCCATTGACGGTGTGGAGTGGAATGATGTCAAATTTTTCCAACTTGCCGCCCAGTGGCCCACTCATGTTAAGCACTTCCCTGTTGGCATATTTGGCTACACCAAACCCGCCATGTGATCTAGTACTGCCGCTTAAACCCTCACCCTAGAACAGTCCTGATTATCTCCTAAAGAGAAGAGACTAAGACTGGATACCACTAAAAAGAAAACTGTTCCTTTTATCCTTTGAACAGTCCTCATCTCACCCTGTAGAGAGATATAGGCAGGATTCCATTCTGAAAAAAATACTCCCTTACTGTCCTTTATGGAGTCCCTAGGTACTATGAGGCTATCAATATGGCTATCATTATGGTAATTGCTCTGATAAGTAAATTTGAGAGCACTCAAAGTTACCAATGGTAGGGGTTAAGACTGGAAGTAATCCACCAGATTGGAACCCCGCCAAAGGCTACTCTGAATAAGCAAAAAACTACTTAACAAAGCCCCAAGTCCTTTTCCTGTGGAAACTGTCCAGTTACAAACCTGTGTTCCCAGTATAAAATGGATGTTCGTTGTCAACGTCAGATGTTACTGTTTCATACGCAGGCAAAAAAAGGAAGAAAAAAAAAGTTTTGTTAAAAGATTTATGCTGCCTTTTAAGTATTATAGTGTATATTGTGGTTAGATACTAATAATGGCCACATGTAATGGCAGCTTTGTTGGCACTTTGTTTTGTTACTATATTATTATTTCTGTGAAATCCTATGTGGGTAAATGTCCTGTATTTAATATCAGAGGATTGGGGTGTGTTTCTGAGTGTTTGTTTCCGAGCGTGTGCCAGGAGGCAGTGTGTTACTTATCTCGCGGGGAAATAGCTGCGGGGGGGGGGGGTTGAGCGGAATTGCTGTGAAATTTGCAGAGGACCCCCTCTTGCTTTGGAGAGATGTATTTTGTTGTCTGTTTTTTAATTGAGAGAAGTGACTTACTCACGTTTTTTGATACACTACTTTCTAGCTAGTATACCTGCCTTTTTGATTTACAAGCACATTGAATGGAAACAGAATATGGAAAAACGGTAATGTACAGACTTGGCTATGTACAAAGATTTACTCTGATGTATCTTAAGACAAAGTCTGTATAGAAAATGTTCTCACTTCTGAGTGGATCAGAGACAATCTGAACTTTATTGGCCTTGTTACGCCTCCACTAAAGTTGCTGAAAGCATGTTCAAAATGCCAATGTGAAAAGAAAATTCTGTACAAGTTAAAACCGTAGTGTGAAAAAGCTCAGAATATCCGAATGAGGTGCTTAGTTCTAATACTATTTACCAGTGACTTTAAGGCGTTGTTTTTAATAACTTCCATTCTGAGAAAGAAAACCAGAAATCCCTTTATGAAACTAGTGTGCCGTATTCAACAATGAATTCATTGCTGTCTACTGTTCTCTGTTTTTATACTCTCTTTAAAGATTATTGAGTACAAACTAGCCATGGGCTTGATTTATTTTTTACAGAATTGCCAGGATTGACTCTGGGTTCCAGCGTGTGAGGGAGTACTTCAATGTCAGCAATGTTGTATTATGTTTTAGTCCTTTTCATTAGGGGAGTTTTCTGTTAGATCTGAGTGAACCAACATAATGTGCCTCCTTAGTCAAGGTTATGCAGAGCACTGGGGGGAACCTGGAAGCCAAAACAAAGATTTTTTTTTCCTACCCCTTTAAATCTTTAGGCCTTGTATATTTGTGTTGTTTAGTGTGTTATGAATGCATTTAATTCGGATGAAAGGGTGTTTTGGACATTTGAAGTGTGTGTGTGTGTTTGTCTTTCTGTGTGTGCTGAGAGGGGATGCTTTGTAACCCCCCATTTGTCAACTTCAATCCCTTGAATACAATGACTTGTCTTTGTTTATATACTCCCTTAAATTGTATGTTTGTTTCCTGTTTATCGTCACCTTGGTAGCTGAGTAATAACAACAGTATCTTACCATATATTTTATGCATTGCTAACAGTCAAATGTTTCTCAAAATCAAATTGACTTATTAAGAGGCATTTATGCCATACACTACAGTTTAGTAACTTTGCAAACACTTTTTCCAGGGTGACTTCTAACAGCAATTAGGATTAACATTTTGGCTCTAAAGACAGTGCAAAATATTTTTCACTTGGCTGGCTCTGAGATTCGATCTAGCAACCTTTTGGTTACTGATGAGATGCTAGGCTATCTGCTATCTCTGTTCCTTGATAGAAATGCAGTATGAGTACAGTACCAGTCAGTAGTTTGACTGGTATTATATATAACTGAAATATAATTTTTTTCTTTTCTTCATTATAAATACAGTATATATGCATAAGTGTTCCACTACTAGACATTTGTATTCTAGCACTAATTTTGGGAAGTCAAGCAGCACAAATGAATACCAAGAGTGAGGGGCTGATGGATTGTTAAATAACTCCAACATTGAGCTTTACAACTCTTAAGTATAGTTGAAGTTTGCAGATGTTTTTGCACAAACATTTTAAATAATGTGACAGACAGTATTCTTTCTTTTTTTTAAACAAACCACTAAAGAATACAAATGTATTGTTTTTATGTATTTCACTATGTACGGTTTCATATCAGTTTCTGTCTATTGGCTAACACGTTTGTTTATTGAAAGATTTTTAGTTTTATTTACATCTTACTCTTTATTAAGTTTTTGTATGTTCATTTTATGATTCTAACCCTTTTTAAGAAAAGAGTTGAGCTCTTTTGTGAAGATCTGTTTGGAAATTGGGTTTTTGAAGTGTTTTAACTGTATGTAAAAACGGCTATTAAAGGAGTGTTGAGAGAATTTGTATGGTGTTTACAATTTCTATTGTGTTTACTTTTTCAGTTTGGAATGTAACACGTTGTTTTTACACCAGCATGCTAATTAACCAGACGTGCCTTCAAATACAGAATCCAAGGCCTTCTGCATTCTCTCACTTAAAGTGGCAGTTTTCTGGAGATATGGAAAGAGGGAGGCTGCTTTTGGGTATTACCAAGTGTGGCAAAATCCCCCCTTGTCTGCATCAGCTATGCACCAAAGCACCCAAAGGAAAACGCTAGCATGCGCCGAAACTTCTGGAGGCAGCTAGCAGGGCCATTCCATCCCCAGCACAGCTGCCACACATCAGGAGCTCTTCATAGAAGATGTAGGCAGCTCAGAGCGATGTCATGGAAAGAGTCAGGAGAAAGAAGAGCGTGACACCAAACCTCACAGGACTTGAAGCTCTATCTTAGAGATGCAGAAAAGAAGGGGCGCATAGTCCACCTGTCTTGGACCACCAACAACTATACCTACAAACCTGCAACAGGTAAGGCTGTCCAAGATGTGCCGTCTCCTGTTCAGTGGTTTGCCTTTTAGTTTAGATTTTTCCCTCAAGTCCTCTTGTTATTTTGTTAATAAAACATCCTCCAGGGCCCTGAACACTCAAGATTGTTTTCATTCCCTGTGCCTCTGCCTGCTACGCAAGCCATGTCGTCAAAACAAAGATATTGCTCCCAAGTTAAAACTATAATCAAAACACAGATTGTTCTGCTGAGTTGTTCTGCCAAGTTATTTAAGGCAGGTAAGAGTAGAAGAGACCTAATAAGGTGTACTGTTGGTTGGTTACTGTTGTACATCAACATGTCTATGGTGTACTGTCGTACCGATCTGTTAAAAAAAGGAACAAATAATTGATTTGACATTACTACAATCACCCTGAATCCCATGGCATTAATCTTTTTGATCTTGTGTTCCCTGAATGGAAAACCCATGTGGAGTTTAGTGTTTGGAACTGTAAATCTGCTGTCAACAACACCAAATTCATCTCGGCCTATGCTGCCCTTGGCCAGGAATTCCGGGCCCTAGGGAACATGGAAATACTGGTACTCCGGTCGCCACTCCGGTGAATCTCCAATTTCTTCGAAGTGGAGATTCTTTCTCTTCTCATTTGTTGTCCTCCAGGTGCAACACTTGTTCACTTTCTCCAACCGCTCTCTACTCCTGTCATCTCCCCCATTTCCTAAATCCTCAAGTCCCAAGCGTCTGCCTCTTTCTCTTCACTTTTTGCGCTTTCCAAGTTCTACGCCTTTCCTCTTGGCCAGCGTGGACATACTACCAGCTCACAAGCATGGGCTTTAGGCAGCTGCACACAAAATTGAGAAAAACTAAACTCATTTGTATCTTTTATCTATAATATATGTTAACAATATTTGACAAATAATTAATCTGATGTCAGAAAGCATATTGTTGTAGTACTATTTGTAAAGGACTCAAATTAAGTGAATACTTGGTCGTTCACATTCATCATTTATATAATAAATGTTATACAAAAAAGTGCTGTGAGATTCAAAGGTTTTACATAACCATAGCCAAGTCCATTGTATTCCAAAACTTCCAAGCTTTGTGTGAACATATAACTGGTCTATTATTCATGGCTCCCTCTTTAGCTTATTTTGTCCGGGCTCTGCAAATATAGTCAGGCATTTTTTAAAATCTTTTAGAGCCAGCCACTTTATATTATAAAAGAGGCAACCTGCTAATAGTATAAAACTTTAAATGTAATGGAGCTTCAATATGTTAGCTACTGTAACATTGTGACCACGTTCGTACCTTATTCTAATTCAGTACTGGTTGCAAAACAGCTTGTACCTATCATGCTGGGATATTCAAAAACTTCCTTAGCCCAGGTTTCACTTACACCAGAACGTCTACACATTCAGGTAGAAAGGTCTGGGAACACGATGAATAATTAGCCAGTTCCTTTAATTTAAGATCATAACATCATAATAGACTACAGACACCCAGGCTATGATCTGTTCTCACTGATGAAGTCTGGTAGATGTTACTGGAGCATCAGGACACACACAGTTACAGATACACACACAGTTTTTCCCCAAATGCTATAAGGCTTCTCAACCAGCAATCATATGATCACATGAACATGCTCTGATGATGTTATATGAACATTGCGTAATAGCTTGTATTAAAGCACTATTAGGCTTATTAATGGTGATGCCGGTTCAGGGGTACTTGGAGACATTATAATTTTACATGTAGAAAGCTACAAATGTGTGCGTGAAGTTAAATGAATTGCCCTTCAACCACTTGTCAAAGAAATGTGCATATTCTTCACGGTATCCTTTTGGAAGCTGTAATGCATCTTAAAGTACAGGGTGTTTGTGTAATTTCTCATTTTACTTTCATACTGCCTCTTCTATTAACATCCAGGATGTCAATGTAGATGTGTGTGGGGGCAATCTGTGTGAAGGAGGAGCATGTAACAAAGGGGATTATCCTTGAAAGAGTAGAGAAATA
Organism: Novumbra hubbsi; assembly: GCA_016801125.1. NCBI lineage: Eukaryota > Metazoa > Chordata > Actinopteri > Esociformes > Umbridae > Novumbra > Novumbra hubbsi. The sequence continues at coordinate 6,803 of JACXGK010014619.1, forward strand.
AGAGTTGCTGATCGCATAGCGGGGTGCAAACCCAATGTAAAAATATTCATCTATACTGTGTATCCAGTGAATGTAACAAAGGGGATTATCCTTGAAAGAGTGGAGAAATAAGAGTTGCTGATCGCATAGCGGGGTCTATACTGTGTATCCAATGAATACAATCCTATTTCTATAGCCAATCAAAATGTCTTTATAATGTTTGACATCCAAACAGCCCAAGCCTAGTAAGAAAAGATCTAAGGCATGACGTAAAATGTCATCTTATTTAAATTGGTAGAGGGTGTGAAGGTTTGAAAAAATGACAAAATGCTTTTGAACAGTGGAAAGGGTTTCTGGAAGAGTTCAAACAAAACAAAGAAACTACAAAACTACTATATAAACCTGCCAAACAAAAAAGAATGACTCTCTTAATGAGTACAATTGTAGGCACCTGTTCCTTACCTAGGCTTTTTAACAGTGATTACTACATGCTTACCTGTCCCCTTGCCCCTGTGGACATTAACCAAACTGAAACTAAAAGCAATATACCACTTATATGCATGACCAAAAACAACTAAGAGGTCTGAAAAAAAACATGCGTACTAGACTGGCACTGAACAAAGAGACACAATACAGGAAAACGAAAGTCAGCTAACAAAAGTTGGCCTCAAACAGAACCATGTGGGGTTTAAATCAGAGACGGATAATCCAGCTGATTGGGGCACTTGAAAAATGGGGAGGCAGGAACGGAGTTGATCAGCCAATCACAAATGGACACCTGAATGAATATATGAGAGTGGGGAGAAACAGAAGGGAAGGCAAGAACACACAACTAGGACACATTATCATTAGTGGCCTTAACAACCATTCACCATATTTTACTGTGGATATCGTGGGGTCAATATGTACATGGATTTTTCTCCCTCATTCCCTTCCTCAACTTGCACGGAGACATAATGTACATAGATCCTTCTCCCTCACCACCTTCCTCACCCTGCATAGGGACATAATGTACATAGATCCTTCTCCCTCATCCCCTTTCTCACCCTGCGTGGAGACATAATGTACATGGATCCTGTTCCCTCATCCCCTTCCTCAACCTGCGTGGGGGCATTTGTACATGGATCCTTTTCCCTCATCCCCTTCCTCAACCTGTGTGGGGACGAAATGTATATGTGTCTACTACTTGGCTACTTTTCTAGACATTGAAAAAAAAAGAAAATACTGAACTGAAATAACCAGCATCCAATCCCTGCATCAACCACCCGTTTCCACTGACCTAGACTGTTTTACCAAGCTTTTAAAGTCTTTCTAATAAATACCCCAAAATATATCTTTACACAGTAATTTGTGCTATTTGTCCACGATAAGGCTAAACATTTGTTATTTATTGTTAACAGATGTCTATGGGTCGAACAACATAGTTTTGATGTACTGTATCTGTAGAAGATGATGTGGAGAAATCATGTTAGACTGCTCTAGGTTTGCCAAATATATTTGCCCTTTATTAATCTATATTATAACCTTAATCCTTAAATGAACTGAAGAAGTTCATTCCAACATTGTAAATACACTGCCCAAAAACATTAAGTGAACACTTAAATCGATTAACAAAATATACTAACGTTCAAATTCTTTAATGTATATTGTGTAGTACATTGTGAATACTGGACGATGTTGCAGGCAGAATAACATTCACAGCTTCTCCAGACTCTCACATGTGCTCAGTGTGAACCTGCTCTCATCTGTGAAGAAAACGGCACCAATGACAGACCTGCCAACTGGTGTTCTCTGGCAAATGCCAATCGAGCTGAGCTGTAAGCACCAGTTCCACTAGAGGATGTCAAGGCCTCATGACACCCTCATGGAGTCTGTTTCTGATAGTTTGGTCAGAAACATGCACACCAGTAGCCTGCTGGAGGTTATTTAGTAGGGCTCTGGCAGTGTTCCTTCTGTTCCTCCTAACACAAACCAGTAGATACCAGTCCTGCTGCTGGTTCGATGCCCTTTTTACGGCCCGGTCCAGCACTCCTCGTGTAACAGCCCATCTCCTGGTACTTCCACCATGCTCTGTACTGCAAGACACAGTATACCTTTGGTCAACAGCTCTGGATGGGCCATTATAGAGGAGCTGGACTGCCTGTGCCACCTGAATGGGCTGCCGGTACTGCCCCCTTCTACCAGTAGTGACAACTGGAAGGATAAGGAGACAGCCATTTTCTGTGGTCAATACTTGCAAAACCATTGCCTTTTTGGGGTTGTCTTACTGTTGCCCCTTCAGTGCCCCAATTGCCACTTTCATTTGCATCAAAACATGTGACATTGATAAAAAATTGCTTATTGTACTTAACTGGACCAATATTTTAGAGTTTTATTATAGATTCTCAGCTTACATTTCGGGGGATTGCCTTTAAGGCTTTTCTTAAAATGAAATGACAGTATTTGTTAGCCTTTCGGTGCTACTATTGTGCCTGCTAGCTTGAAGATTTTACCATGGATGGTCTCCTTGGGTTATGTCCCCCTCTAGCTCTGTTTCTCTCTGCTGTCATGGTGTAAGTAGTGTTTCTCCTTGTTCCCAGTTTGCCTTGGGGCAGACATGAGTAAAATCTAGGACTGAATAACAAAGGCCTTCATGCTGGGTGTGCAGGAACACAATCCTGGCTGTGAAAACTAACAGTGGCATTTCCTGGAGATACTTAGCCTGAGGTGGATTTTATCACAATCATTACCGGGAGCACATGTTTTACAATTTTTTGGTCAGAGAATGGGGTTCAGCTGTTCAGTGCTGTTAAAAGTGAGTATATAAGAGTGGTCAGGATTGATCCTGGTTTTTATAGCCTGGGAGGTGGGGTTCCTGGCTACCTCAGTCCCTGTTTTGGTCTCAAAATCTGTGACATAATTTCTGCCCAGGTTTGTGTGCATTTGTGTGCACACCCTCCCAGAGGTCTGTACTAAGTGACCAACAAAAAACCAAGCCTAACCAGAAACACCTGACATGCCTATTGCCTGACCACTTTGCCTGAAATACTATGTATACCATGTGTTGTCATTTCTAAATAGTGAAACCAATAAATGCTGATAACAGTCCAATAGATACAATCCAAAAGATAAAATGCTTGAAAATAGTTGTCTTATTAATGCAATGGTTTCAAACTTTTTTTAAAGTGTTACCTCTTACTATGTAATCTAGTAAAAATATTAATTGACGGACTCTATTCTATGGTTATTACCAATCGATGCACACTTATGGCACATATCACAAATGACATATCAAAATATGAAGAGAACATGCAGTCTGGAGAAACTGTTGAGAGATTTGACATCTAATATTCTAATAACATCTAAAAACATCTGTAAGACATCTTAACCTCGCAACCAACAAAGACATCTGTGTGGCATTTAAATGTGTGCTGGCCCTTTTTGGTGTCTTTGAAAAGATGAAGACAGTTGGCATCAGGATGTAAAGGAGACCATGGCACCAATAAAAGAGGGGGGATAACAATTTGTAAACTCCTCTAAACACCAATTTATAATAAAGACACATTCCAAATAATGGACACCAAAAAACATATGATGCATTATGTTGTTTTGGTGGTGGTGGAGCAGTTTGGTTCTGTGGCTTCTTCCTAGCAACTCTTGCATTATTATTTCATTTAGTTTTTCTACTACATGCATGATTTCCTGATAACCTCTTAAATGGTGTTACACAAAATATATTTTTTAATTCATCGTTATTTTAGGTGAAAATAATTTGCATTTATTCGTTTTTTGTGCATTTTCATACAAATGAATGGTTGTTAATTTGCAGTCATGAAATCTTCCAATTACTATACATTTTTACCATTACAGACATTGTTACACAGACTTACAAATAACCCTGCCTTCGGAAAGTATTTGTTGCATTATACGCCCAGTTTAAAACCACTTTTCTTCCCCATAGGAATGGTGATGAGTATTTACTTGATTCTGCCAGATGCCGCGCTCTGCATTCAGGCCAAGTAGTCACATCAGACCAGATCAATTTCTTCCTCATGCTCTCAGGCCTTGAGGAGGAATGTCATATAACTTTGTAGAGATAGTTGTCTTTCTGGCAGTTTCTGCCATCTCTTCAGAAACACTTTAGAGCTCGCTAAGAAAGGCCATTGGGTTCTTGTCACCTCCCTGACCATGGCCCTTCTTGTTTGGTTTATTTGTTTGACTTGACAGGCAGCTCTAGGATGGGTTTTGGGGGTTCCAAACTTCCCTTTTAAAATAATGGAGCCCACTGTGCTCCTGGGAACTTAAAATTTTTATAAATTTCCCCAAATTGATGCCGAGGCACAATTCCATCAAGAACATTTTGAGAACAATCTATAAGCACTAGTTGATGTGTGCGCTTGACAAAGCATTTGAGCTGATGAAACAGCAAAAATAACGCAACGTGAACACAATGGGACCTAAATGTTCCAGATGCCGTAAGGCACCTGCTGGAAAAGACAGATGTGGTAAGGCGCATGCCGGAGAGGACAGGTGTGTTAGTGCGCATGCTGTAGAGTACAGATGTGCTAAGGCGCATGCTGGAGAGGACAGATGTGGTAAGGCGCAT
>JACXGK010014620.1:0-11292 GCA_016801125.1 Novumbra hubbsi
TCTTCCACTTAGAGGTGTCATCTTCCACCTCTTCTCTTCCACTTAGAGGTGTCATCTTCCACCTCTTCTCTTCCACTTAGAGGTTTCATCTTCCACCTCTTCTCTTCCACTTAGAGGTGTCATCTTCCACCTCTTCTCTTCCACTTAGAGGTGTCATCTTCCACCTCTTCTCTTCCACTTAGGGGTGTCATCTTCCAACTCTCCTTCCCCTGCTCTAGGGGGTGTCATCTTCCACCTCTCCTTCCCCTGCTCTAGGGGGTGTCATCTTCCACCTCTCCTTCCCCTGCTCTAGGGGGTGTCATCTTCCACCTCTCCTTCTTCACTTGGTTCATCATCTTCTGCCACTTTTCCGCCACTAGGGGGTGTCAGTGTGTCAGAACAGGAAGGGGGAGGATCTAGAAGTATAGAAGTGATGCTGTAGAACGCAGAGACTCACTCATTATCAACACACGATGGAATTGACACCAATCTGCTTGATACTCTGTAAGTACTGTGTGTGGTCCTTCTTTACTGTCTGAGATCATGCAAAGTGAGGACCATAGGCTGGTCCAAATATGAACTAAAAGCTTTATCTGAATTGGACTTCAGCCGTTTGTGGCCCCTACGTAAATTGAGTTTTGGGAGCCCCCTCTCCCCTGGCGGTGACTCAATGTAGGAGGGGTTTTTATAAAGATGATCGTAAAAACAAGCTATTTGTGTGGGTGTGGATTTCAGTTCATGTTTTTAGTTTCATTTCTTCTTATTATTTTCTTGTCTAGATTGTATTAAAAGTTGATTTCTGAGAATACTGGAATTATGCAAAACTCATAATTTAAAGATGGAAGGATATTGGTGAACTGGAGTGGTCTACTTTGTGAATAATGGTGATTGGGGAAAAAGCTATATACAGTACTGAGTACATGAATATACTGAAAGATATCTCAAAAAATCATCTGTCTCCCTTTTGAATTACTACTTTTTATGGGATCCTTTACAATAAAATATTCCAGCAACTCTGCTTCATTGACTGCAAATTAGATTTGTCAGTACAATAAAACCATTTGAGTTCTGCATCATGGTTTTACTCTAATACATAAACACGTCCAGCAAAGCACAACTTAGTCTCTATCCAAACCTTGCATGATAATAGATTGTGTTAGGCTATTTAGTTAACGTACTGTAGAAAAGGATTAATAACCGCCCATGCCAATTGTTTATTAACCACACCCTCTAAGGGATCATATCTTATGTAGAGAGTAACAGGTATTCACTGCTTGCCAAGAAGCACCTGAAATTGCGTAGACTACTGGGACCAGATTTTCCAACATCAGTTGAAATGCTACAAAGTGAGTACCTATTGCATTAAAAACTTAGATTTTCTAAGTTTAGTAAAGCAAATGTGTCATTCATTTTTAGCAAATTTGGTGAATTCTTTAAGTTTAGGATTTAATTGCCTATGTTCATATTTTAAATATGTTGTAGTCTGGTCAGGAAGTACAGCAGTTACGCTGGTAACTAGTTGGTTTATCTAAAAAGTAAAAATGTACTGGTGTGAATGTGATGTTTTGTCATGTCTTTGTTTCAAATGAGCTCACAAATAGGGGGGGGGGTCATAACACCCAAAATTACAGACAGGTCAGTTTGAACCTTCCGGGTTACTTAGACCTCGACTACTCCTCGAAATACAAAACAAACAACAAGTGAAGCCATCCTTTTAAACAATTGTTGAATAGAACCATCTGTCAGACCTGGCTCCTCTCTAGGTTTCTTTCTCTCCAACTCTTTGATTCCTATGTGTGGTTTCATTTTGTTAGTTACAGATTCCAGGCTTTTGCGAATGACTGGGTATTATCAGAATTTGCTAACACATTTTCAGCAGGGATTTAGACCAGGACTTCTTTTGACCATTCATTTTTAAATAAATGTTTCAGTCTGTTGAAAGTTTTAGAAGTTGTTAACTGCATATTCAGATAATACTGCTAAGTTTATGCCTATCTGGTAAAGGTGTAAATCTTCCCCTGCAGCACGATTTGTTTCTAATAGGATTCAGAGGGTACCGATTTGATTATAAACCAATTGTCGATGCTTCACGATGGATCTTATTATATATACAGTGGAGACGTTTCTTGTAGATGGCCACCAGGTTTGCACACATCTCAGGAGGGATTTTGTCCCACTCCTCTTTGCAGATCCTTTCCAAGTCATTAAGGTTTTGAGGCTGACGTTTAGCAACTCAAACCTTCAGCTCCCTCCACAGATTTTCTATGGGATTAAGAGACGTAATGAACCACTAGTGAATTCAATTAACTCCAAAGGTATTTGGGCAGTGGCAATGAGTTTTACCTTTAACATTTGTCGATACAGTGATATATTGTGTTCAGTCATTCGTTTTCAGAATGTTCTTGAGCCAATGCAGTGATTTTCCACTAACAAAAACATAATTGTTACCTCTGTCAGACCCATCTCTGGAAAAAAAATTTAACATGTTTTTAATCGATCTTATTAGTTGTGTGCTAAAAAACTAAACCACTAAGTTTATTTTTTAGCATTACACACATCATCCAGTCTTTTGTTGCGCCTGTCCTAAATGTTTAGAATATTTTTTCAAATGTTTATTTTTTAAAACATGTTTTATTTGTATTATTTTTTGTTAAACATGTTGATTAAATGGCTTGCAATTTATTGCATTCTGTGTTTACTTACATTTTACTAAACAACTTTTTTGGGGAACAGGGTTGTACATAGTAGCTTTGTTTTTTGAGGTGCCAGAGGTATTGGGACAGCAGTTCTGACTGCTTTAAATTTGGACTTTGGATGATCTCCTCAGATCATCGTCTATCTGTTTCCTTGAGTGTGGTTGAGTGGCATCCGACTAAAGGGGGATTGCAATCTTAACAGTTGAATTTGAATGTAGAATTTTTTTACGTGAAAAGGCGTCTCCGGAATGTCTTCGTGTTGTGTTATTCCGAACTAGTTTCACTGGAATGACAAATTCAGTTACTGGACCATCATTCAACTAAAAAGACGTAACTGCTTGATTTTTATCATTCACATTCAAAACAGGGATTGGTGATAAACGCTATGCCACACTGTGAAGTAACATGTCAGACATAAATAAAATATACGATCAGAATCCTGGCAACCTATTAAATGACGCTTTTAGTAGTCCATTATTGCTTTATTTAAAGTGGCAAACCTGTTAAATAAAACACCTACATAAAAACTCTATGTAACCTGTCGCTGTACTATGAAGTCATAAAACGTACAAATATAGTAAAACTATAGCCTAGTTTTTTACTATAAAGTGAGTAGTGGTTATTATCGCGTTATGATCAAAATTACAACACACTACATTATTTGATCCCCCTTCCTCGCACAGTTTGTTTGATATTGTATATTGTTTTAATGCCTTAATGCTTTCTTTCACATACATTTTCCCAGAACAGAAACAATGCCTATTGGCTTTAGTAACGGCGGGAGGAGTGGTTCTATGCTGGTACGGACATTCAAAAACAGTTGTTTAAATGTTTTTATCCTTAAATGTCACTATTTAAGGTTGTTCTTGCTCAAGGGGTTAATTATTAACCTTTTTCATTCCCTTCTGATTAAAGGTTGTTCTTCTTGAGAGTTGTATCCATGTCTGTCAGGTAAGAGTATGTCCTGCCATCCGGTTGAAACCCGTACTGTAATCCGTATCTTAATTAGTTCTAACCAATTTCCTCGCGCTGGAAACAATCTTGTTTGGGTCACCTTAGAAAGTTGATTTTCTGTTGATAACTTGAAACGTTTACGCTATCAATATGTTAATAGCTGAACTATTTATGTTAACGACTTGAGCGGTTAACTGTAGCTGTCATGTCCTGGCTGGGAGCCCCTAGCCTACTCTATGCTTTGGGGCTCGCAGTCAGGGCATGCCACCTAGAGAGGCCTCTAGCCCTCTCTATGCCGCTGTGGGCTCCCCAGTCAGTGCAGCTGTGTTCAGTTGACTCTGATTGGGGAGCCTACTTAGGTTAGGTTATTAGGTTAGGTTAGGTTATTGGTGTTTCACAACGTTCACGGTTTGTCTATGTGTAACCCTTATATTCAGTGAATACGCTACACGTTTCTTTGTACATCGTTTTATGTTTGTTAGCACCTTTCATTTACGTTTACAGTTTGTGTAGTTTGTTTTGTATGTAAGGATTAAATCACCATTTACTTTCCACAATGTCGGCTTTTGGTTTCGCCACGCACAACAGCCGTGACCGTAGCGGCCCGGGCATAGTCCCGGCTGGGTTTATCTTTTGTCCCTTGGAAGCACTCTGAATTTAGGCAAGCCATTCTAGTATCATCACCTTATGCTTATCCTTACGAGCACCTGCCACATATACCCAGCAATTGAAGTTCTGTTTTTTCACTCATTCGCTGCCTGTCCAACGCTGATATAACGTCGCGTTTGTGCCGCCCAGTTTTTATTTATTCGTTTATAAGGCCCTACAAAAGTGCAAATTTAAAATTACACAACACTCAAATTATTCAAAGATGAACCCATTAGAATGTCATTTGTATTATGGAAAAATTAGACATTATCGACCGGTTTGCGAAGATATAAATATACGCAAGGAATTGCCGTACATGCCTAAAGCACGGTTGCTTGATAACACATAGAAATAAAATAATAGATCCAAGGATATGTAGTCTCCTGAATTGTTGAAGAAACATCGTGTATACGGCAACAAATCCTTCTCTTCAAATAAAAACATTAAAGTGTGCCCGACAGTAACAACACAGCTTGGTGCCAGATAAAGGATAATGCTGTTTGGGAGACACACCTTGTAGTGTTTCGCTGTCTCCGTTTTTTTCTTGGCCCCTGTCGTGGAAAACGCCGTTCCCAACTCTGGAACTCAGGTTGTTCAATTAATTAGACTTTAATGAACGTCATCATAAGGCCGGGAAGTTTCTGCAGAAAAGACCAACGTACAACTTGCGAACACACATATTTATACCATGTATCTCGTGTTATTTAGATAATCCCTTATTATAATTCCAGGAAATGAGTGAACCTATTGTTCAAATCATGAACCACCTGTCCTTGATGGATCGCAAAGGCCCTGGAAGAGTTTAAGGCCAGACACGACAGGTGAATAGGTTCAATTTTTTAACTAATAGATATCACCATGAAACTTCCCAAGTTAATTGCTTACATTAAGTCAAAACATTTTTATATTACAAGTTTTCTGAATATTTTATTGAAATATGCTAATTATATGCAAATGAGGCGTAATTTTAGTAAATATGCATACATTTCCAGAACAGAAATCTAAACATTGGATAAAGCTAGGTTCAAAATTCTTTTGCCATTTTGTTTACATTTTAGAGTCAAAGGTTTTTACAGAGGATATTTTTGATATCCCTTTTTATCACTCCAGAAATCTGAAAATACTGACAACATCCATAAAAAAAAAAGAAATTCACCATGTTCTAGGCATAACACTATACATAAATCAGGCTTTAAATTATATGTGAACAAATCCCTCTGTAAATACCTTCAGAATATAGATAGGAATACAAATGGAAAGTTTGATGTATGTAAGTGCTACTGAAGTGGAGATTTCTGGCTCAGAGTATGAGTAAAAACTAATTTTCAGAAAAAAGTATTGTACAATTCCATGAATTTTTTGGGAAAACCACTATTTACAGACACAAAATCTTATCAAATCCTTAGCAACAACAACAGAGAACATCTTAAACATGGTAAATGAATAACAGCATGGCCTTCAACTAAACAGAACCGTAGTATCACCGTCACACATACGCACGTATACACTGCCACTAGTATAACTGCCACCCTAGTTTGTTGTATGTCCTTCCTGCATAACACTGCCTAGTTACCCATTCATGTTTACAACCTAGTTATCCATGCCTGCTCCATATTTAGGTCCCTCATCCATTTCCTGCTGATGCGTTTTCAGTTTTTTGCAGTGCGGTACATTGGCGGTAACTGAGATCCTGAACATATCAGTTTCCTTCCTTGCACCTATAGTAACAACTGTGCCTCCATGGCTTGACTCCACAAGTGACTCCAGAAGTGACTCCACAGCCATGCTCTTCCCAGGGTAGGCGCCGCGGACATAAACGTGCCCAATGAATGCTTTGATGATTCATCATAATTCTTTATTTTTACACTTCAATCCCATGCATAGGTGTGTCTGGGTTTATTGCACCCATTCAACAAAGGTTTATTGATCTTTTATCAAGGGTTTCGCCCATTTATTCATAGACGTCTTTGCTATTCGTGTAAAGTAAACAATCTCAAATAATTTAAAAGAATATATAAAACAGTCATTTTGTCGATTATTTTGATGTGGGCTGTTAAAACCCACGCATCTTTATCTTTCTGGCCAACCGTCAGCGCCCAGCTTCTGAGGATTGAGGAATTATCCCAATACATTATGTTTGATATTTTATTAACACTTATTTTGTTCAAGAATATCATTTCTATTTCATTTCGCGAATAATTATTTACCTTAATACTTTTATTAATTAGCTGATTTTTGTTTTTGGTAAGAAAAGGTGCGAAAATTCAGAGAGATAATATACAGTAGGTTTTTTTTCTATTGAAAAACAGTAGCTAACGTTTAATACGTTTGGTAAATTATTGAGGATATGGTTTACATTACGTTTCAATAACAATGTGTTCATTATTACTGCATTACATGCAATGCAATAAATAATGCAATATCTATTGCATATTGTATTGTATTTCGTTTCGCGAATAATTATTAATCTGAATACATTCGATTAATTAGCCTACATAAGCTGAGCTGATGTTTTGGTAACAAAACAATATAAAATATTTTATTTTTAAATTGTATTTCTCTCCTATTGAAAAACAATTAAGTGTAATACGTTTGATAAATGTAATTTCTTATAAAAAATAATGAATTTGTTAAAGAATATTGTTTGTATTTCGTTTCGCGAATATTTATTTAGCGTAATAGTCTATATTTGATGAATTAGCCTACATAAAAAGCTGAATGTTCGATAACAAATGTAAGATTTGTTTTAGAAAAAACAGTGACGTGTGATACATTTGTTGAACTGTGAGGAGCCTATTTCGTTGTTTGAATAATAGGCACATTCATCGTGTGCAAATCGTTTGAATTGAATGTGTCTTCACTAAAAAGCGCACCTGTTACATTTCTATTTTCTTTATTGATTGTCGTCGAGATTTGGAGGGCTTTTACTTTACGGAATTACACAAACTACACCACATCCTTATCGGAAGAATGTCCCCTACAACGTGGGAAAAAATTTAGGCTTCTATCTTTAACCAGTTGGGAGAGAATTTGCTGTAATCAGATAGGGTGTTTAAGGGCTGACTGTGAACATTCCTCCTGAGTCCCTACCTTAGTTAACCCCTATTCTCTTGGTAGAAGAGACAACCATCTTTCGGTAACCTAGAGGGCAGGCAGTTGACTCGTCTCCTCTAAGTCAGTTCTCTTGTATGATATCCGAATAGTTTATTTCTCTGAGAAAGAGTTGTTCCAAAAGTTGAAGTTCTCAAACCCTCGATGTTCCAACAACAGATTATAAACGATTTAAGTTCGATTTTACAATGCATTGCTATTTACTTTTTTATTTTATAAAATTCATTTCTATAAACATTTTCTATTATACTTAATTTATAGATTGTCATTATCCAATAGTTTTATGTCCTGTTTGTATACTTGCACATTAAATATATTAAATTAATCTTTGTTTTAAAGAATCGTCAACATCAAGGAAAATCTATGCAGGGACTGTGTAGTAATTTCTGTTGGCCTCTACCAGTGTTTGCTGGGTGGGTCTAACCAGGGTACCTGGCCCATGAGACAAGTGTAGGGGCCCGTTTTAGCGGCTAAGGGGCCCGTCTCAGCGGCTAGGGGGACCGTCTCAGCTGCTACGGGGTCCGTCTCAGCGGCTAGGGGGACCGTCTCAGCGGCTAGGGGGTCCGTCTCAGCGGCTAGGGGGACCGTCTCAGCGGCTAGGGGGACCGTCTCAGCGGGACCGTCTCAGCGGCTAGGGGGTCCGTCTCAGCTGCTAGGGGGTCCGTCTCAGCGGCTAGGGGGACCGTCTCAGCGGCTAGGGGGACCGTCTCAGCGGCTAGGGGGACCGTCTCAGCGGCTAGGGGGACCGTCTCAGCGGGACCGTCTCAGCGGCTAGGGGGACCGTCTCTAGGATTTCTTCAAAACCACAGGATGGGGGATGTTCTGTCAAGCTGCAGATGGAGTCATGGGTGAACACAGACTCTACTTTTAGGGTAAAGGTTAGGCATTTATACGTTTACCCTGGGAACAACCCGTGGTTATCTTTTATTGTAGCCAGAGAGTCAAGGTGTCAAGTAGGCTGGAGTAGGACTTTATGTACAAACATTGAGTAATGAATAGATTTTCTAATTGATACACATTTTTAAGTCCAGACAACTTTCTGGTAAAGGATGCAGCAATGAATATTATAAGTGTCGAATGTAATAAAATGAAGGGCACTGATAAACTGAATAGATCAACAATTTGTTTTCTGTTTGCCAGAGAAAAGCATGAACCATTACTTTAGAAGAGACCATCCTTACACTTAAGCTTTTTAACAAGCTCATATGTATGCTTCTTAAATGAAAAGGTCACTGTTGATCCAAATTCCAAGGTATTTGTATGCAGGGACCTGTTCAATTATTATAGAATAATTCAAAGAGTGAAGATGTAAGCCAGGTGAGACCGTTTGGTTGAATTTAAAAACAACATGTATTTGGTTTTGAAAGTATTAAGTTCAAGCTTTAACTTGTAAAGTGCTTTCTGCACAGCTTTAAAATCAGGCTGTAAACTGGATATTGTTGCATTGATTGTTGGAATGCAATCATAGAGATATGTTTTGTCTGCATAGATGTGAAAAGCACAGTAACTATTTACAGATTGGCAAAAAGCATTTATGTATATTGTAATAAAAACATGATGGATCCCTGAGGAACACCTCTAAGTACTTCAAGACTACCGAACTTAACTGCATCTAGCACAATAGTCTGTGTTCTGTCTCTAAAATAGAAACCATGAACAACAGTATCAAAGGATAAAGGTTAAGGAACAATGCAGCACAAGTTATTTCAGCATCTTGCATTTCCAGAGCATTTACATTTTCTTTCTCTGCTGCCTGTCTACCTGTCTTTCTGTCAGCGGGGGTCCCGATGAATCTGACAAGGGGTTTACGTGGCAGCGGGTACAACATCAGGTGGTGCTGAGTGACATGTGAGTGAGGAGGTGGTACCTCATGTTGACAACCGGGGAACCTGTTCTACACTGCTCTCTAAATAGACACAGTATCTAAACCAGTGAGACTCTAACTGAAATAAATAAATCAATTTCCCTGGTTTTTCAGAATAGAGACCAAGCAAGCCATGCTAATGGAACCAGTGTAAGTGACCACAATTGCAAATAACAGCATCACAATAAAGATTTATTGTATTCCTCTTTTCTTTATTCTACCATGCCATTTATTAGAAAAACGTGCTGTGAAGTGCGTTTTATAGTCCCTAAAAAGATCCATTACTATTCATCCTCATGGAGTTACCACTAATGGCTGGCCAAAATATAATAATAATATTTATTGGATTACTATTATCATTCAGGAGGACTGATGTCCTGACTGTAACCCCATGGCTGGCTCCTATTGTCTGGGAGGAGAGCTTTGACCCCAAGGTCATCGATGAGGCCTTCAGTTCTTACAACCTCACCATAGCCACCACTGTGTTCGCTGTGGGCAGGTAAGTCACACAGTAGCTCTGTTTTTCAAGTTCCACATAAGGAACTTCCCTCACCTGGTGAAAACTGGGGAATAACCTCTGTTTGTACATTCTACACCTCTGTAGACTATATCGTATAACCATGACACATAGCCTAGTGCTTCTGTTTGTACATTCTACACCTCTGTTGATTATATTGCATAACCATGACACATAGCCTAGTGCTTCTGTTTGTACATTCTACACCTCTGTAGATTATATCGCATAACCATGACACATAGCCTAGTACTTTTCCATCTGATCCTCTGAGATATAATGAGCATGTCCTCTCTCTAGTAAAATGACAAGACCATTTCTTTGACCACATGCACATGTTGCTGAACGCTCCGACTGTGCCTGTGGGCAATCGTTTCAATCCTTTACCTCTGTATACATTTGTCTCATCAGATAACGCATTCCTTAAGCAACAGTCAAAATGGAGAAAAACATGTTGAAGTCATGATTATCGGATGTGGAGTAACAGAGTTATGTACTAAAAATAAATCCCATCAAATGTAAACTTTATTATTTTGTTGTCATTCATCATAGTGAATATCTAACCTATTAGTAGGACATCTAAACCACATCCATAACCCTCTTCACCATCTCCCATCAACGTTTACCACAGTGTTCTCCCATAGACTTCACAAAGACTTATTTATCATGTCAAAGTCTGAAAAGTCTGAACGTCTAAAGTAAACAATATATTTTGTATTGCTAATTGGGAAAATAAATACCCATTTCAGGACTGTGTGAAATGGATCACAGATATCCGTCATTTACAGCCAAATGAAAGCTGAACTTGGTATTGTTCCTTTGTGAGCAGGGTTTGCGCCAACACACTTTCTGTATGCATTGCTCTTTACCAATGCCATTATGCACAGGTTATGAATAGGCTATGTTATTCATACTTAATATTTTCAGATGCTGCAATTCATGGCTCTAGCATCCAAACTGTTTAATTGTGTTCATACACATTTCTTGCTGCAGAGAGACCTGGTTGTATTACCTGAATGTTTATATGACTGTTTTCTACTGGTTCAATGTAATAAATCTACTTCCTATACTGCCAACTCACTACATGAACGTTATTTTTATTAGTTAGTCACTTCCCGTATCTTTTATCTCTCTCCGTTGCAGATACACTTGTTTTCTACGTGACTTCATAGAATCAGCGGAGAAGCACTTCATGGTGAGAACAAAGAACTGGTTTTGGGCGTTGGGCCAGAAAAAGTGGCTGTTTCTAATCCGTCATCCAACCAGATGAAATTTACCCTGTTGTTCTGACCCTGAGCAAGGCTGTTAATCCTTTTTGATCCCAGGTTGTGTAGGAACTAAAGTTTCCCCCCGGGTTGCAAATCAGAGAATGTCCACGCCGTTCAAGTCTTCCCAAATCATACACCTTTATTACGAATGCGCACCCGGAGATCTGTCTCGCCGGACATGTAGATCTAAAGTCCGTTCCCATCGGACCCCTTTAAATAGCCCCCCTTTCCACACAATGCGCATACAATTCGCTAGGC
>JACXGK010014621.1:0-11364 GCA_016801125.1 Novumbra hubbsi
GCAGCGGGGGTGTCTGTCTGCCATAAGGCAGCGGGGGTGTCTGTCTGCCATAAGGCAGCGGGGGTGTCTGTCTGCCATAAGGCAGCGGGGGTGTCTGTCTGCCATAAGGCAGCGGGGGTGTCTGTCTGCCATAAGGCAGCGGGGGTGTCTGTCTGCCATAAGGCAGCGGGGGTGTCTGTCTGCCATAAGGCAGCGGGGGGTGTCTGTCTGCCATAAGGCAGCGGGGGCTTCTCCAACAGATGTCTGTCTCGCAATCCAATTACAGTCCCATTATGGGAAGCGTGCACCGCCTGATTTTCCTCATTTTCATGTAAGGTGAAATTACTGCTGGAATTCAAATGAATAATTGACTTGCTCTACTATAACCATGTGGCGGTCTTTCTAGTCGGGTCCCGACAGCACACCTCTCCTGTCCCGTCTCTGTACTCTTCCCCTTGAACAGAGCTCTTAACCCAACCCCCCCCACCCCACCCCTCTGGTCTCCAGCGAAAGCTTCAGGCTGGGACTCGGGGAGCTTTAGACTCGGTTCTCGGGCACTGAACTACCTCGCGGTCACTCTATAATTCATGATGAGACCGAAGATTCCTTCAGACCAAGACATCCAGACAGAGAGAATAGCCTCATTAAAGGAGCACTACTAGAATGGCTCAGCACTGGAAACCACTCTACCTTATGTACCACAAGTCATGATTCATAAATGACTTTGTGTTCAGCCTTTGGAGGCATCAGTGAACATCAAGGAATGTAACAACATTCAGGAGTAGAAAATGTTACAGTGGAGTACACAACAGTGCATTGTGAAAGAGTATTAGTGTAGAGAATAATAGTAAAAAAAAACTAGAAGAATAGTATAGAATTGTAATGTTTAGTGCAGGATAGTAGCTTTTGGATAGAATTGTAGCACTCAGTGTAGGATAGTAGCTTTAAGTGTAGGATAGTAGTGTTTAGTAAAGTATAATCATGTATAGTAAAGGATAATGGCATATAGGATAGTACCATATAGTATATAGTACTATAGTATGGCATAGTAGTGTATACAATAGGATAGTAGTGTATTCAATAGGATAGTAGTGTATAGAATAGGAAAGTGTATAGTACAGGATTGTAGGGTAGTAGCGTACAGGCTAGTATAGTAGCATAGGATATTAGCATATAGTGTAGGATAGTAGTGTATAATAAAGGATAGGGGTGTATTGTATAGAATAGTAGTGTATCATATAGGATAGTAGCGTTTAGGATATAATATTAGAATATAATGTAGGATTGTGGCGTATAGTAGGGTACAGTATAAGATATTAGAGTATAGTATAGAAACATATAAAATAGAATAGAATTTTAGGTTAAAAGATAGGATTGCGGTATATAGTATAGGATGGTAGTGTATAGTAATAGTAGTGTTTAGTGTAGGATAACAGCATATAGGATAGAAGAGTAGCATAAAGTATAGGATTATAGTGTATAGCATAATATAGTATAGGATAATAATAATAATAGTGTACAGGATAGTTGTGTATAGTTTAGAACAATAACATATGGTTTAGAATAGTAGGTTATAGGGTAGTATTGCAGCATATAGTATAGGATAGTAGCGTAAAGGATAGTCACATATTTGTGATTGTTGTGTATAGTAGTGAATAGTATAGTAAAGTAGTGTATCGTAAAAAAAGTAGTGTACCATATACAATTGTAATGTAGAGAACAGCATAGTACAGTAAAGAATAGTTAAGAGTAGAGAATGGCAGATAATAGAATACATTATTAGAAAAACAGAAGATTAGATAATAGTAGAGAATTGTAAAAAATGGTGGAGCAAAGAAGAACACAGAAGGGTATAGAGTAGATACAACAATAGAAGAGAACAGTAGGCGGCCTAGTAGTACATACCTCCATAGAACAACAAAGGACTGCATCCTCCTTCACCTCGGGAGACTCCAGCAGCTGCCGTAGTGAGACAGACATGAAGACAGGAGAAATGAGAGGCTGGAGACGCCGTTCCTTCTTGAACACATGTGAAATACATTGTACACACCGGATTTGTAACATATCAATTGAAAAAAAGAAAACGGACCCTTTTTCGACGATGCAGTAGACACTTTGACAACATAATAAGTGAAATTCTAATTCAAAATTTTGAAACGAATCTCAGACACAATGGTAACAAAAGCACTGTAGCGCCACTTTAATTATTTGCTAAGACTTTCTCAGTCTTTAAGTCTTGCTGAAAGTAACGCTGCCCTGCGCAGACACCCAGAGCAGGGATTCCATGTGTTCATTATGTTTGTATGCATAGAGGACTGTCTGTATGTCTCTCTGAGGGTTACAGAGACATGAGGGGGAAAACAAACACATTGCAACTCTTGTTTTCTCAAAGAGAGAAAGAAAGAAAAAAAGGGAAAGAGAATGAGAGCCCATCTTTGTTCTGCTTTCAGTGCGTCCGCCCAGCCAGATCCCAATAGAACACAGCAGAACAGAACACAGAAGAACAGAACACAACACAGAAGAACAGAACACAGAAGAACAGCACACAGAAGAACAGGACACAGCAGAGCAGAACACAGCAGAGCAGAACACAACACAGAAGAACAGAACACAGAAGAACAGCACACAGCAGAGCAGAACAGAACACAGCAGAGCAGAGCAGAACACAGCAGAGCAGAACACAGCAGAACAGAACACAGCAGAACAGAACACAGCAGAACCGAACACGTCTGAGCGTAACAACATCGCAAATCCACTGTAAACACCATGAGTGTCTATGGCTGAGCGAGTGAGGCTGTGTGATTGGTTTGGCGGGACTATCGGGCACATAGCTACAAACAATGATAGCCTATGGAGCAGAGCCGGATGGCTTTTGTTCTAATATACATGCACGCAGATGCACACACACACTCACACACACACGCGATCCTTGGGCTTCTAGTGAGTAAGAAGTGAGTTGAGTAAAGTAAGCAAATCTCAA
Organism: Novumbra hubbsi; assembly: GCA_016801125.1. Taxonomy (NCBI): domain Eukaryota; kingdom Metazoa; phylum Chordata; class Actinopteri; order Esociformes; family Umbridae; genus Novumbra; species Novumbra hubbsi. Next base: position 2,960 of record JACXGK010014621.1, read on the forward strand.
TTCTTAAAAACAGAGCAATTTCTCCCACAAACTGTGTACATGCCCAATGGCACACTGCCCCCCTTATCAGGGTACTACTTCTGACCGGAGCTAGACTGTTTAGAGGAATATTAGGGTGCCATTTTGGATGAGGACGCTCAAGAGGTTAAGAGTGGAGCGGTTGGTGCATTAAGCCGCTGAACCAATCGACCAACCAGCCCTCACAGAGACAATGACCTTTGACCAGCGGGGGGACTTGTGTGGGTGGTAGCTGGGGAGGTGGGGCCGTTGGGTCCCCGGATAATTGCTTCCCTAACTTAAACACTGCCAGTTCAGACAAACAAAGACTCTCCAGGAAGGGAACATCTTTCATGTGCCGTCGCAGAGAAGACGAGGAGGAAGATGAGGAGGAGTGTGGTGTGCCTGGTGGGGAAACCACAAACGTAGCTGGCCAAGGGGCTTTTTAAACAGTGGTGAGAAAGAAAATTTAGTCGAAAAGCTACGTTTCTAAACACAAACGTTTGTAAACACATGAAAATGTATACATTTTAAAATGCTCTTGGACCAGAGCTGTTTTACACAAAGCCTTACAAGCCGGGCTGTGTGAAAATCAAATGGTCCTGAGAGGCTTTCTTATTGCTAGCCATTTAAACTCAAGACATATTTATGATGCAAGCAAACAAAGAATAGCACACAGATAAATACTCCAAAGTTCTGTAGTGCTTCAACGTCATAAACAATTTTTATGAAGTTGAAGATTCAGCCAGCTCACATTTGTAGCCACTCAACCCAAATGTATAACATGGGGTTGAAGTTGATGACGCTTAGCTTGGTGCAAACTAAGGATTACCACAATCCCACATTAAACCTATTTGAAGCGGTGGGTAGGTAGGTAGCTCGCCGCTATCCTCGACATGTCCCTAGCGGTCAAGTCCGGATGTGGGGATGTAAAAGCTGTGTCTCCTAGCTTGGCCCTGAGGGATTTACCTGGCTGACTGCTAACAGATGGCCTGGGCCTTGGAGACTCAACACAATTGTACAGTACAGCGCAGCGACCGCTAACGCTAACCTTCCCTGAGTGCGCCTCCTTCCCAAATCCCTCCCTATGTCCCAAACAGCACCCTGTTCTCTACGTTGCTCCGGGTCTAAAGTAGTTCACTAGAAAGGACACCGGGTGCATTTTAGGACACGGCGTCGAGCAGCCGGTTTAACAGAAGGGGGGGGGGGTTCGCAGCAACTTCACCGGGCCCGGGGACTGTCACGTCTCCTGACGGTGCAGTCGGGTCACAAAGAGGTGAGGGGATGCAGAGAACAGGCCAGAGACGAAAAAGAATCACCAAGATGGGCTACTTTACTGAAGTTGGCGGGGGGGGGGGGGCCTTTACGGGGCTAGTTATCTTGGTTGCTTTCTGTCTTTGTCGGAACAGATGGAAGGTTGCGTATCTGGGACAAATGGCTGGATGGAGAGACGGCCACGAGGGTAGACCGCCGGGCGAGTTGGCTCTCTGGCGTAGGCAGTATGTGCCTTTCTCACAGCGTAGTGTTGCTGATCTGACACAAGCAAAAGGGTTTAGGCAAAACGAACGCCGCCTGTCTGATGCAGACTACAACTGATTACAATGCAGTTTCTTGGGTTACTGACGGCATGTGGCGGCCAAAACTTTTGTCTGTGTGTGTGTGTGTGTGTGTGTGTGGCCCTGACTGTAAATACGAATTCTGTTCTTGAATGAAAAATCCACATTAAATAAACTCTGCGTGTGTGTCTGTGTATATCATTGTTTGTACATCTCTGTATTTGCTTTTATGTTGAAAGACTAAGTGCAGAGAGGGGGGTACCTCCCTTTAAGCTGAACTGGCAAGATGACAGGAGATAGCGGGTTAGGGTGAGGCGCTAGCCCCCGCTGTTCAGTCAACACACTGCGACATCTTACCCTGCTTGCGGGGGGGAGTGAGGCTGTTCTCATCTTCTATCTGTTGGCCACACACATATCTATGATTGGCTGTCTCTCGCTGATGATCACTGATGCACAACCATTCATTTCTCTGGATTTCGTGGAACATAAACACAAACCGTTCGCAATGTTTACAATTTAGTACAATGCTGAACCAATTTGCACTGCCTTCCACGGGATCTCCGGGCACTGTCGGTATGTCGGTATACCGAGACTGCAAAATCAACAATTCTTTTTGGGTAAACTTCAGGTCTCTACTCTCGGTTTTCAATCTGTCATACCATCCTGTTCTGTCTGGGGGAAACTGGCAGACCAAAGCCTATGTGTTTAAGCGGATGGGATAGACATTGTGTGTACGTACTACATATGTGGGTCTGCTTGTGAGCCAGCGGGGAGACAGGCGAGTCTTTGTGAGGAGGAGGGCCTTCCTGAGAGTAGGATGATCAAAGAGACCCAGGCAGGCCTGGACACTGTCTGGGTTCGGCGGGGAGTTAAAATGGCCGACAAGACATAATTACCCCACCCCTCTCTGTGAAACTAAATTTAGTCTGTGTTCCAAATGGTAACCTGCACCCTTTGAAGTGGTGACGTTGAACCCTACATAGCAGGGCCGCCAAGCAACCTGCCCCAAAGGACAGAGCCTTGACTTTCAGCTCCTTTATAATCTGACTAGTGTATGAAACCATGATGTTTTGTACTATGTTAGAGACATGCTGCATATAGCCTGGATGATTTAGAATATTTGTTATTCTCTATTTTATTTATTATTTAGGCAGTATTGTAACAACAAATCTAACCTTGCATGACATGTATGTGATTTTGTTGTAGACAGGGAAAACAGGGCATCCATATAAATGTATCAGTCTTGACCCGGGTGCCTTAGCCAATCAGCATTAAAGACGTGGGTGCCTTAGCCAATCAGCATTACAGGGCTAGATGCAATTTGCCACACAAGCCTAATCAGTCACTGAACTGTGTTTACAGGCAGTAGCAAAACCACATATGTAGATAATTACCTTTAAAAGCATTTCTTAAAGCCACAAATGTCCCCTGAATGTTTTTACTGCAAATGTGCAAGTACTGCTAGAGTCCTACATTTAGCTACATACCAGTCCTGATCAAATAACAATTCAGATAGGCTTTCTCCCTCCCTTAGCCGGACACAGCAAACTACAGTACACAAGAACTACCTCGAGCGACTGTCTACAAAAATAGTACAACAGGAATTGGGCTGTATATTTTATTTGGGCTCCATTTTATTTATTAAATTTGATTGACCCGAGTGATATGCAAACTACATAAATGCAATATAAAAAAGCTAAATAGTAAAATTATAAAAAATTCTACATAGGTAAATAACCAATTTAAACAGAGGTATTGCAAACAGTGTCTTATTTTAAAATCTAATACATATTTATTTGACTACAAAGCACATATTTATAATTTCTTAAACTAATATAAAGTTGAAATATACATATTGTTATATTTGATGCATTTTATTAATATTATTGTTTCTGATTCCTATCTGAAAATTACTTAAATGATGTTCCAGTAATGTATTTTAAAAGCTTGATTCCATACGATAAATAAGTCAATGTTCCGTACAGTGGTTCAGTGGTAGTACATACTTTGTGTTGCAAAGTACAAAATGTTGAAAGGTTGGGCGCTAATGCAAAATGGTTAAGCTTGCATCCACATCTGTGATAAACGCATAGTGAAGAAGGAAAAAAAGTCTACATGGATCACAGTTGGGGAATTTAACCTTGGGGTCACCAATTCTCTGTAATGACTAACAACACCACCATCAGTTTGGACGTCTGGCGAGAAGAAAGTATCTACTCTCATCGAGACATAAGCGTCAGTTGGTCTTCGCCATTGGAACTACAGTGTGATTAGAGCCCGGTTCTACAGTCAGACGGTGAGGACATGCAGCTTTTGGGAGGTGGGTTTGGGAATTGTTTGTTTAGTCCACACAAACATAACTCACTTGCCAGAGTTAAGTTGTCCAATGGCCATCCCAGTCCAAAAAACAGTTAACCAATCCTGTGGGGTGAACTAAACAACCATTTAATTTTATCCATATTTGTGGCAGAAAAAAAGACAGAGAGCACTATCAAATCATCCGTTTGTTCCAGTGTACAGTTAACAGTTGGACAGGAAATTTTCGGCATTTAGTAGGTTAAGGAGGTAGATATAGCTTTAACACTGGTCTCCCCCCCCACACACACACAGACCAATTAAAGTGACATGGAACAGGCAGGCTACTGCAGTCAGGGCAGCAGTGCCTGGGGGCAACCAGCTACAGTACTCAGCCCACTGATGAGGCTAGCCTTTTAGCTTCAAATGTAAAATGAACATGAAGCATAAATAGTAACAACTGCTATATTCTTCGGAAAGGTTCACTTTAGAAAGTACCTAAATCTGAAATTTGTTTTTTGCTGTAGTCGTTGGTAGGAAGCGTTGGAAAAAAAAGAAAATCGAAAAATAAAGATTACATTTATATTCCAAATGAATAGAGTAGCTGCATCACTGGTTTGGTTCTCCCAGTTGGATTTATCTGTCAACGGACGTAAGCTGCAAGAACTGTGCGTGTTCACTGCGTTTGTATGCATGATGGCTGCCGGTAAGGTTTCCTGATAAGTCTTCCCATTCCTAGACTGTGCAGTCCTGAGCCCGGGATAGTATTCCTAGACTGTGCAGAAAGCAAGTGAGACTGGGGATATACGCTGAGACATCCCATAATGACCCCCCCGGAGACCTGGAAGACTGACGGTTGCCAAGATCTAACGTTACTTACACTGCAGCTAACCTGCATATGTGGCATTACCCCCACACCCAACCAACCCCCTCCCCCGAAACCCTCAACCAACCGGTTCCCTCGTGGCATTCTCGAATTCCCACTACCTTTCTTCGGAGCGCTGCAAACTCCAAGATGTCTGCAAACATTCCTCTCCAGAATCCCGTGTGAATTCCGACATGATCCATTAAGGTATTGTCACTCAGTGACCTGTGGCCTCTCTTCCCATTGGTGGCTTCTCCTAGTTATACATAACCATACCATATGTCCATTGAGTCATATACACACACATAAGGATTGAAAGTAAAGTAGTAAGAGTAGTCTTTTTTTTTTTAAATGTACTTTTCTAAAATCTAGTCAATGGTGTTAAATGGTTCGTCTCCACGTAAATGGTTGAAAGGCAGAGAGAAATGCAGGCTTCCATTTTCAAAACTGTTAAGTAATGGAAGTGAGGACTTTTTTTAAGGAACAGCATTATTTATGATTAGTTCTGTGAAATTAATCAAATATGCACAGTTGGTAATCAATTGAGATTTAATTCCAATTTTAGATCGCCAATTAGATCATGGTGTCATCGCCTTTAAATTCAGGCCTTTAAATAACCGAAATAACGATGAGCATATGACCATAGTTCGACCTCCTACTATCTCCTAGCATTGTACTCTTATACGAGGCACAAAGTCCAATAACTGCGATGTTTACTGTATAAAACACATATCAGCTGCTGGGTGTGCAGGAATTTGATCCAAGACCGAATCAAACCTAAGCTTTTAAATGCTGTAGCTGACTGGTTAGTCTACTGGAATGCATTTTTAATGAACAGGTATGCCTGAGAGAAAGCCAAGAGTGTGCAATGCTGGAATCAAGGCAAAGGGTGGTTACGTTGGAGAAAATGTATTGTGATCAATTTAACACTCTTTTGGTCACTACATGATTCCCTATATGTTATTTAAAAAATGTTGACGTCTTCTGTAGCCCTCTACTGTGTGAAGTAGGAAACATAAAGACATACAATTGAATTAGTAGGTGTGGCCTGAACCTACAGACTGGTACTGTATATGTACCGCATCGATTTTCCTTTGTTAATCCCGCTATTGGTACGTTTTGATGGAAATGGGCCTGGCGACGACAATAATAATACTTATCTTAGGCTAACAGAAACATTGCATAATGATACCATGCCATTCTGCAAGCAATGTGTTAGAATTGGCTACCTAATTACTCTGTTGTCTAACATACAGAGTCCTGATGCTGAAGTCTTTTGGAGGGAGACACAAAGAGAGACATCCCGATTTTCCCAAAACACAGCCAGGATTCACAGTAAGGGTAAACAAAGTGGAATCACAATTCACGGCCTTAATGCATACTTTACTTTGAAGCACTCCGGACAGCTCCAGCACAAAGCCACCCAAAGAAGTTATTTATTGGAAAAACATATGTAGGTGTCGGTACTTCGGTATGAATAGCTTCACCCAAGTCAAGCAATGACTATGGTTGGTTCTCAGGCTTGAAAATGAACATTTCCAGAAAAAAACGATTAACAGCATTAAGCATATTAAATCAATGGGATCAGTTAATTTGTCAGCCCTATTTAATATAACTCCACTGTCAATCAAATGTGGGCTTCTGAGAACATAATAACACTGTTTAATACTATATAAAACAATACTCGATATACAGTAAACATGCTACAGCCTTGGGTGAAGAAACATGCTCTAAACAAATTGGTTAAAGAAATCCACATACTCACACACGCCATAGAATATACTGTAGAAACAAATTCAACGCAACTGAATGACAAATGAGGCGGGCCGCAGCCTTCCCTGCTTATTTTCCACCCTCTTACACCAGCAAACAAGCGTATACCACAGGCATACACAAACAGGGGTGTGCTTTCATCTTTGGTATGCATGTTTACATCCATTGATTGCCTTTAGCTACCGGTGGCTAAAGCTATCAGCAGTTCGTAATGGCGGTTTTAGGAAAACTTAAACGTGGATTACAGTTTCTCCCCTTCCACAGACTGCTTTCAGGGTGAGGAGTGAAAAAGAGTTTTCTTATGAAAAAATTGGTTAATTCAAGAACTTTTTCACCCACAAATAAAATAAGAAACTTGTGATAGTATGCTGATGTTAAGCAGGCATGGAATTATTGGTTTTCACAAAAATCTCTAATCGGGGCTTAGACGTGGTCTAATTGTGGCATATAAATGACTCGTTCAATAAAGAAATAAATATAATACGGAACCGGCCGTATTATGCCGACACTCCGCTATGATGAAAAAACGCACGGACAGAAACAGGTTCAACAACCTGCTAAGCCCCAAACCTGTTTACCCAGTCGGCACGCAGGCCGACCAGCAGCAGGGATGTAGAATGCACTGTCCTCGGTGGGAGGGATCCAAGCGGGTTGGAAGCGGTGTCAATACTGCGTAGTATCGGACCGACGGGCGAAGCCGCGCTTCGTAACCCGTAGACGAGGAGGAAATGGAGACGACACGTATCCATAGGTGTCTGTACACCAAACACATCACATGTACATCCTGCTTGCTTCCCTGTCACATTTGCTTAGGAATAATATCTGCAGTGAGGAACTCTACCACACATGGGAGCCTTGCCAGGAGCTGTGGATCAGTAACAGAACCAGGTCACTAGATTTTGTTGCTCAGGTAGTAGAATAGTATATATCCTCTCCCCAGAGTATCTTATCCAGAGGGACTTAACAAATGTAAATATGCACTCATGGCTGTTTTGTCCAGGCCCATACTGCACCTCATTTGGATTGGGATTGTGAGAGGTGATGAAGCCTGAGACAGGGTCAGGCAACCTTTAGACCGGACGAGATCACGTTTGAAGCCATTTGAATAGGGAGATTGTGTGACTCAGGTTCCGCTTTAAAACAGGGACGTGTCCTGACTAGGGAAAGGAAGATAGACATTGTCAGTACTAATGACAATGGGAAATGTTCACGATTATGACATAGTGAAGAAATTCCAAATACGGGATCATCGTAAATAGAGATATTCCTCACGAGTGAACTACGCCACTAAACATTCTCCGCAATGTATTTAAATGTAGAGATTTACATTTCTTTGTATTAACGCAAGAAAACTCTTCTTTGATTATATTTTCTTGTAAAGGCTTGTTAAATGTAAGAACAAAATTAATGTAATGAAGAATATTAGCAGAGATTAAAGTGAGATCCCCAAATGTATATCCCAGCTGAACTGTATCTGTGACATTATTACCGGACACCCAAAATATCGGTTTGGAATTTTTGTAAAATCAAAGCCAATCTGACTTGGATCCAAAGTTGTCCATATCTGATCTGAGGTATGCCAGGGAGGAGGAATAATAACATCCTAATTCTGTCGGAGAAATAGGTTATCAGGTAGACATGTGTCTGGTCAATTGTTTGAGCTTGTCTGGCAGTGACCACTGATGTCGAGCATGAATTTTAGTTTATCGATTGGCCATTCTTAGTTTTCTTACGATCTACAGTTTAGTATTTTCATAAGGACATCCTTATTTCAAAATGTGGAGCCAAATTTCACTCATCCACTAATTTGTGCGCTTTCATTTATTTGTTGAATAGGATTTAACTAGGGTACAACTTGGGCCTACCTGGCCTGTGTACCCTACCTGGCCTGTGTACCCTACCTGGCCTGTGTAGCCTAC
>JACXGK010014622.1:0-11363 GCA_016801125.1 Novumbra hubbsi
CAGAAAACACGCGCAGCAACTTCTATGCAATTAACTGTGTGTGCGCAGCAAAGTACATGCATTGACTGTGGGGGGAAGTGGCTACATAAACGGGGTCCGATGTGAACGGACTTTAGATCTTCATGTCCGGCGAGACAGATCTCCGGGTGCGCATTCGTAATAAAGGTGTATGATTTGGGAAGACTTGAACGGCGTGGACCTTCTCTGATTTGCAACCCGGGGGGAAACATTAGGTTCCTACAAAAGCGACACCACGAGGAAACAGTTGTTCATCTAATATAGTTATGTTCTCACTGCACTGTTTTTCACAAACGTATCAAATACCTCCGATATCATCGCAAATGTATCATTCATCACACAGGCAGTCCTCGTGGTCCTGTCATCAAAGCGCAGATATCTGAGAATTTTTGATTTTCATTTTGGTCGACCAATAATCATCGAGTTTCATGCTTTTACCGCCAGTAGCACCTCTCAAATAAATAAGATCCACAAATGCTTTTAGTTCGGCATCAGTCAATTTTAACTTTCCTGCATAATTCTGCTCAGCTCCCGCTTCCATGTATTTTCTAACGTTTGTCCAGATGTCTGTGTCAATCAAACACTTTAGACAACTCAGTGGACTTTTAATATTTTCATATGTTATCTTATTAGGGTTATTCCGTTAGGAGAAATCCTATTGTAATTGTAGGTTTCATTATTAGAGTCACTCCGTCATGTATATTTTCATACTAAACATTCCGAAATAGTCAATTTATTAACTTTGTTCGTGGGGTAGTGGTTAGAGTGCACCGATTGTAAATGCAGGGTTTGTGGTTCAACTCCCTCAATCTGCAGCATCTTAAAATTTGCTTTTACGCTTCCGCATTTTGCGTATGCGTGCGGTACACGTTGTGGAATATTTTAGTTAAGATTAGATGTGTGGTGTGCTGTTAGAAACAAACCTTGCCAGTGGGGTGATAAAATGTTAATTAGTACATTCCAGAGTAGGACCATAAATCAAGAGATCAAGGGGGATAGGGGGACCTGGTTTATTGTCTGTTGGCTTATCACACTGACCCTGATGCAGACAGGGAACACAGGAGGGGAAGTGTAAACACAATTTAGGCGATATCTCCGGGCAGATCTCCTGGCGCCAGCCCCCCCCTTCAACTGTCTTCTTCGTCTGCCTCCGAGGTCATCAGATGGCCCCATGGACAGTGAGGGGTCTGCAAGAAGGGACACGCCCACGCAGGAAGCACACTCAACAGATTCTATCCAATGACTGAGGGGTGGGAGGGGCTGTACAAAAGCTGAGTCCAGGTGAAAGAGAGTCAGATCATGTCTGTACGGTGGAGAACGATCTCCGGATAATTATCTGCTAATAAAGGTGTTTAGTTTGGAAAGACTTGGACCGCGTGGACATTCTCTGATTCGAACTCGGGAGAAGCAGATTTTAACTTGTCTTAATCTGTCAATTTTCGAATTGTCCCCAATGTTTTGGAGTAACCCAAATTGCTGCTTGTAGCTATATGTATTATTAATATTGAATTGTACACTTTATTTTACTTGAGAGTCAAATAAAATACACTGTTGATTTCTACATACATACAACTACTAGACTACCTCAATATGTATGACACTGAATCATAACACAAAGACGTTCCGGACCTTTGCTTGAAGTAATTTGGTCTAACCGGACCTTTCGACATTTTAATTGAATACAACTGATCTATATATTTATAAACTTTAAAGATTTCTTTTCTAAATAACAGAAGACTCATATACGGGAGCCCTTGCGACATCTGCTGTTTGAAAAGAGAATTGCAACCATGGAATGCAGGAATAAAAATGGCAGAACGCGCAAACATTGAACAGGAATTAAATATCCTTAAATCAGCTTGTCTCAGTGTGATTTTGACAATTTAAAATACTGGGTGATAAAACACATATTTAGGAAATGTAAAAAAAGCAGGGTCCTGGAATTTGATCGAGAGCGAAGATATAATTTTTTTCCTCTTCACTGGGTAAAATTTGCCCGCTCTGGCGCTTCTAGTGTTAATTCACTAGAAGCGCTAATTAAGGGGGTTTAATTATCATGAGAAACATTTGTCTGCATCGTCAATGCAGGTGGACCATAATAAAAACAGTGAAAGAAAAATACAAGTAGAAATGTTATGAAAATAATTAGCTATGTACAACAACGTGCAAAGTGTTGTGAGTGACAAAGAAATATGGAAATAGACATTGGTTAATTTTGAAATGAATCTTGAAATGAATTTTTAAACCTATCTGCTACTTCACCTATCAAGTATATATGGGTGGTTTCCTAATATGTGTCAAGTCATTTCCTTATTTATTTTTAACAGCATATCAAATTTTCCTTCTTCATTAATTTAATAGACAATGGCATTTTGTTATTACAGTCAGGGTGACTCTACCTATGAGGATAACGGATTTGGATCTCAGACCTTTTATGTTCTGGTTGTCATTCATTTTAAATAAAAGAAAGTGTTCAGATGTTTTGTGGAAGAAGTGACAAGGACTCTGCTTCTCTAGTTGTCTCCTCTTTCTACCTCATCCCTGTAGTCCCTCTCCTTCTCTTTCTACCTCACCCCTGTAGTCCCTCTCCTTCTCTTTCTACCTCACCCCTGTAGTCCCTCTGCTTCTCTTTCTACCTCACCCCTGTAGTCCCTCTGCTTCTCTTTCTACCTCACCCCTGTAGTCCCTCTGCTTCTCTTTCTACCTCACCCCTGTAATCCCTCTGCTTCTCTTTCTACCTCACCCTTGCAGTCCCTCTCCTTCTCTTTCTACCTCACCCCTGTATTCCCTCTCCTCTTTCTAACTCACCCCTGTATTCCCTATTCCCTCTTCTCCTCTTTCTACCTCACCCCTGTTGTCCCTCTGCTTCTCTTTCTATTTCACCCCTGTATTCCCTCTCCTCTTTCTACCTCTCCCCTGTATTCCCTGTCCTCCTCTTTCTACCTCACCCCTGTAGTCCCTCTGCTTCTCTTTCTACCTCACCCCTGTATACCCTCTCCTCTTTCTACCTCACCCCTGTATTCCCTCTCTTCCTCTTTTTACCTCACTCCTGCAGTCCCTCTGCTCCTCTTTCTACTTCACCCCTGTATTCCCTCTCCTCCTCTTTCTACCTCAACCGTGTAGTCCCTCTCCTTCTCCACCTCACTGGCTAATGCTAGCTGACAGGCAGTATGGTTGGTTTTGGTAGAGACACTACCTATGAGGATAACGGATTTGGATCTCAGACCTTTTATGTTCCGGTAGTCATTCATTTTAAATAAAAGAAAGTTTTCAGATGTTTTGTGGAAGAAGTGACCAGTTGTCTTCTTCTCTAGCTGCCACGGCAACCTGCGGCCACTGCACTTTGAAATTAGATTGACTACGATGCCAAGTTCACCCGTGGTGGTTTTCGAATGAGGTCTCTGGGTCAGTCCTCAGTGGACCGCTCTTCTATTTAGGTTAGAGGCTTTGGATCAAACAGAATCAATCACTCTGTCAGTCGCTTGGCGGCTTGCTCTGTATTTTACTTGGCTACAGAATATTCCCTCCCTCTCCCAACGACCAACTGGCAGATTGTGGCTCTGAACGGTACTTCAGTATAAATACTGTACGTCAAGTGTTGTTACAGTTCACTGAAACCTATCTTTAGTATGACCAGGGCTTCTGAAATACAGACCTGTCTGTCTGTCTGCCTGTCTGTCTGTACGCCATTAGTAGAGATAGTAACCATATGTCTGAGGGCAACGGGGTGGCCTAGGCTGTTACTCTTCCCTGGGGCTCCCTGGGGGGACACTGGGGCTAGAATAGCACTGTTGATGGGGTCACATTCCAGATGCTCAGCGAGGGGTGTTGTGAAGGTCCAGCTCACACTAGAACACAGTGACTCTGGTGCCCTCCTGGGGTGGAAGGGTACTGCACGTGGTTAGGTCACTTATATTGTCTGTCTGTCTGTCTGCCTGGTTCATGCATGAACATAGAGATACGATATGGATTAATCCTCGCTAAGAGAACTCTTCAGGGGTGGTTCCTGTTTCATCGATTATTCTCTGTCTTCCTGGGAAAAAACTAAATGGGGGTTCCAGTCCAAACACCCAGGCTCTTATGAGATGAACGCAAACCAGAAGAAAACATTTTAATGGTGTCTGAGACAGTACAAATTAAATACCAACGGATTGTGTTTGATTGTTTGCGTCAAGTGTATTTGTGTGTGTGTCATATGTATTTGATTGTCAGTGTTTATTTATCGTATATTCAAATGTGTGTCATGTGTACGTTTGTGTGTCAAGTGAATTTGATTGTGTGTGTCCTGTGTATTTGTCTGTATATTATATGTATTTTTTTGTGTGTCATGTGTTTTTGCGTGTGTGTATGTGTGTATCATACATATGTGGGTGTGTGGGATGTTTATTTGTGTGTGTGTGTCATAGGTATTAGTGTGTTCATGATAAAAGATAGATCTTGTTGCCAGAACAGAGCACCTGCATGACTCTTAATGGGATAATGGTTTGGTGGTATAGTGTAATACTGGGTTGGTTTAGTGGGTTCATGGTTTGGTTTAGTGTAATACTGGGTTGGGTTAGTGGGTTAATGGTTTGGTTTAGTGTAGTTGTGGGTTGGATTAGTGGGTTAATGGTTTGGTTTAGTGTAATACTGGGTTGTTCCTGGATGGGAGATCAGATTCTGCTGGAACTGATGTTGGTTGCACTGTAGAGGGCGCTATGCTGTTTCTGCCTTCTAACAGATCAACAGGTACCAACCACAACACAGAGCACAGAATAGATGGGACAGGGGGAGGCAAAGGATCCACATACTCTCAAAGCTCTTGGGATATCGGCCATGTTTCAGTCCATTGGCACAGATCCAAATGTATACCTTGTGTACAGGTGATGCTGGTAGATCTCAAAGAGGGACAGAATGTCCCAGACAACATACTGTCAACAGTTCCTGCCTTGCAGTGTCTGTGATGTTGTGGATTAAAAAAAATCATCCTGAGAACTAGGACCTACAAACACCATTCTGTTTCAGTCAATCTGTACTATAGGCTGATCCCCCTGAGGGAGGTAATCTGTACTATAGGCTGATCCCCCTGAGGGAGGTAATCTGTACTATAGGCTGATCCCCCTGAGGGAGGTAATTATACTATATAATTGTTATCTTATGTTATAACATACAATTATATTATACATATTTCATATTATACAAAATCATTGTTAACTTATGTTATAATATATAATGATATTATATATTATAGATATCATATATTCTACTTCATCAATGTTATTCCATATAATGATTGTAATATTCCACTTTATTGCAAATGAAGTTCTACTTTTATTATAATACTATTATTGTGTATAGGAGGCAGGAGGCAGGACGCATGTTCTGTGTCTGCAATGGTGTGGTAGTTAAGGGGTTATTCTATTGCACATCACACATTTGCAGTTCATTTAAACCCATCAAAGCAATGTTTTCACAGAGTGTAAGAATACATGTGACGGGTGCCAGGCTGGAAGTGTTTTGTGCCAAGACTACTCTGGGTTTATTAGAGTGTTGGAAAAAACAGCAACTGTGTAACTAATGCAATAGGGGATAGATTGAGCCCCATATCGGCCCCATACAAACATACAATAACAGAATTCCATGTCCCAGAGAGAACATTGACCTTGTGTCAACTGAACAAATAAATACTGTTGAAACCCAGAAGAACATCCCTCAAAAGCATGTGATGTTATCAAGACTATTAACTGTCGGAAATGAATGGGAATTACCAGCAGCTCTGTGGATAGAAGGCAAGAGAGTAGGGGAGAGAGAGAAAGGGGGAGAAAAAGGGGAGAGAAAGAGGAGGTGGAAGGGGGAGAGAAAAGGGGGGCGATAAAAGGGGGAGATCAGGGGGGTGGGTGAAAGGGGGGGTTCCAATACTCTGTTCCATTACTCTGTTCCATAACCTGTTCCAATACTTTGTGCCAATACTCTGTTCCAATACTCTGTTCCATTACTCTGTTCCAATATGTGTGCCAATACTCTGTTCCAATACTCTGGTCCAATGCTCTGTACCATTACTCTGTTCCAATACTTTGTGCCAATACTTTGTGCTAATGTGAATGTCTGGGACACCATTTGCCTAACAAAGCTGTACATTTAACGTGTTCATTTTGAAACCTACAATGACTGTAGGTGGCTAGTGCGAAATATTTTAGTAAAGAATGTGTGCTATTAGAAACAAACCGTGCTGGTAGGGCGTATACTCTAAAATAGCCAGCCGGGGGTAATAAATGTTAATCAGTACATTCCAGAGGTAGGACCATAAGTCAAAAGGTTAGAGGCAAGGACATAAAATGTATAGGAAGACAGGTTTATGGCTTTTTAGCTGGACGCACAGATGCGGAAAATGAGGAGGCTATGTAACACGAGCTAGCCGAGGTCAGATCTACTGGCACCAGCCTACCCCCTCAATCGGACTTTAGATCTTCTTGGCTGTATTGTGGGGTACGATCTCCAGATTTATCTGTAATAAAGGCGTTTACTTTGGAAATTGTTGACCGTGTGGACATTTTCTGATTCAGGACTCGGGGGGAGTAGTTTGAATTCTACACTAGCGAATAGCTATACAGTTCCTACAATAAAAAAAATACTGTCACCTAGTTATTCTCAATTGCCAAAATGAGTAGGTTTACATTTTTGTTGTTCGTTTTTCAATTAGTTGATTTAGAAAGTGAATTAATACGTGGAGAATGTCATTACTGTCACCTACTGGACATACAATGTCATTACAAAGTCACCTAGTAGACATACAGTCACCTAGTGGGCATTACATTTCATTACAGAGTCACCAACTGGACATAAAATGTCATTACAGAGTCACCTACTGGACATATAATGTAATTACAGAGTCACCTACTGGACATACAAAGTAATTACACTAAATAATCTACTGGAAATACAATGTCATTACAGAATCACATAGTGAACATACAATATCATTACAATCACCCAGTTGACGTACAATGTCATTGCAGTCACCTACTGGACATATGTCATTACAGAGTCATGTAGTGAACAAACAATGTAATTACAGAGTCAACCTGAACAAGTTCTACTGTTGTTTTGAAAGACAATGGGACAGTCCTGACACCACCCCTCATGCCTCCATCCCCAAGCTCCAGCCCAACTCCTTCACCTCAGCTGGAGTAGGGGGCAGTCCCAAACTGCCCATCCCAGCAGCCCCCTCCACGGCGACTCATTCAGTCCTGGAGAGGGACGTTAACAGATGGAACTGTTTTAAGAGACAGTATTCCCATCCACCCTGAAGCATTGTGCTTCAGGCCATGTGCCAGCCTGCTTTAAGACCTCCACCATTCATGTCCCCAAGAAACCAAGGATCACAGGACACAATTACTACAGACCTGTCACCCTGACCTCTGTGGTCATGAAGTCGTTTGAGCGCCTTTTGTTCTCAACTCAAAGCCATCACAACCCTCACCTGGACCCCCTGCAGTTTGCCTACAGACCCAACTGGTCGGTAGATGATGCAGTAAACATGGCCCTCTACTTCATCCTCCAGCACCTGGACTCCACAGGAACCTGTGTGCTTAGCCCACTCTTGTACTCTCCCATGACTGCGTCCCTGTACACAGCTCCAACACCATTGTCAAGTTTGTGGATGACACCACAGTGGTTGGTCTCATCAGTGACAATGTTGTCAGCCTACAGAGAGGAGGTCAAGTACCTTGTGGTTTGGTGCGCAGATAACAACCTGGGCATCAGGGGAGGATGACAGCTGGGGGCTCGGGGAGGATGACAGCTGGGGGCTCGTGGAGGATGACAGCTGGAGGCTCAGGGAGGATGACAGCTGGGGGCTCCGGGAGGATGACAGCTGCTCTCAGGACAGATGGAGGAAGTGTCACCTACCTGGACAGAATTGAAGACGTTTGTTGAAAGCTGCTGCCTGCTAACAAAGAAGCAATGTATCAAGCTGAAGACCAGGAAACTACTACTAATACAGAGACAGGAAAGGAGACAGTGAGATGAGTCGGGGGGGGGGGGTGAACCAACCTTCCAAATTGAAGAAGTGTGTTGGGCTGCCACATTGGGCCGGACTGAACAACAGAACTTTAATCATGGTTAAGTGTCAACGATTGAACAACATAACTTTATTCAATGAGCTTCTAGATGTGACAAACAGAACAACATGAAATCATTGCCACAATGGTTATGGACTGTGGGCAAAACCGAGAAGTCTTGGTCTTTATTAACGTGCATCTGGACCATCCCGTGTGTCGTAAACTTAGTAACACTTATCTTTATTAAACAGGACAATAGCATACAACTATCAAACAAAATGCAAAACCAGCTATGCTGTAGCCAACAATGTGCATATTGTCATTCCCTAGGAATTTGTCATAGCCCTGAGGATGGATCCAATCCATCTCATATGAACTGGTTGAGAATTGTTTGAAGCGTATCTATTCCTTTATCAGTTTCTAGGACCAAATCAAATATCTTATGTGATGCATCAGAAATGGAAGTACTAGCGCCATTCTGTTTTGCCTATTGCTGCAAATGTTTCTGAGGTCAAATTCATGAAGGCATCTCTTCCTGTATTGTGTATGTGCCTAACTGACCCTCCAGAAATGCAGTCGTATGCTTTCCTGCCACAGACCATATAGACCTGTTCTGGCAAAACTAATAGACCCGTAAAGTTGTCTGGGATCTCTGCAGTACAGTCCTAAACTCCCAGTGGCTCCTGTGATACATAATAAGACATTATCAATTCACACACGAGTATTGGTGATCAGATCTGCAACAGATGTTGCCTTGATTTTTAATGCACCAGGAATACTATAAAACACTCAAATATTTGGAAACATTCTCAGTACAAGAGTTTGTTCAAATTTACTCCCTGTACATATTCTTCACTTGGACCTCATGGTTTACAAATGTCTCTTTCCTCACTTCCTTCTGAGACAACCTGTCCATGATCATCATAGTATGATTCGAATGTCCACTCCATTGATATGGAAATGACACATAGCACCTGATGGTGCCTTTCATCCTGTCCCCTAAAGCGGTTCCTTGGTCTTCATTCTCTGTCTCCATGGTTTCAGAACATGTAGGAATTACTGGTTACTAGCACCATGATTCACTCCGCCCTTAGGAGACTTCAATTCACCTATTCTTTCACCGAATCCTCTGACGCCTTCTCGTAGTGCATGGCGTGGATCCAGGTTTCTCTCTCAGCTACTTCGTCTGCAGACTGTGTGTGATGTGTAGAACCTGGAATGGGCTCCACCAGGGTGGTTCACTTCAGTCTTGTAGATGGGGCAGCTCACACACTCCTCACAGCAGAGTAGACAGCTCACATCTGGGTCTCCTGTAGAATCTAGTAGTCTCCTCCATATAGGATCCGATGATCCATACCTGCCATGTCCTTCAAGCAGAACACAAATTCTGGGCTCTAAACAATATCATTCCTGGTCACTGACCGCTTCCAAGTGTCCAGTACCTATCAGTGAATCCTTTTCAAAAGATTAGTTGCTGATGCACAGTACACATTAATCCTCCAAAAATGTTATCGTTAACATGTTGGAACAGACATATTTAACAAAACCAATGAATATATTATCTCTTTCTACCTGAGTTGTTTAACTTCAAAGGAACAGTTGTAAAGAAAATACTAACACTTCAGACATTCTGTGCTGCCAGTGTTGTAAAATAACAGTATTACTCTTTTTGATTGTAATTTAAATTACCAACAAATTACAAAACTGCAAGAACAAAATTTTACTCATCACTGTTTTCATTACTCATCCTCTCTGCAAACCTAGTTCGCTTACATTGAAGTAACAGTCTTGCAAAATAGTTCCTAAACAGTTCTCAGTTTATAATCTAACCAAATCTTACTTGATTTATAATTCCATTTGATTATTTAATGTCTTAAAATTCTACCAAATTCCCCTCTATTTCAAACAATTTTTTATGTATCTTATTTGAGCTCATAAACTTTCCCATTATTTTGAATTAAACTAACATAACCCATTACTAAAACTATTCCCTTAACCAGATGGTCTTGGTGTGAATGTCTTTATACCTCATCTACCCAGACCCACACATCAAAGACGTAGTCATAAATCATGACCCCTCCCCACCCTTTGTCCCAGAGCAGGCCCTAAAACAAAGTGGGAGGGACCCGATTGAGAATGATCTATCTAATCTTGAGTTCTAAACATTTCACACATTAACTTTAGGAAAACAACAAATCCAGTTTTAATTACTATCTGTTTGTACAGTTCAACTCTGGTCAGTACAAGATTAACTCCTTAAAGTAACAATTACAATTATCTCCCAAAATCTCTTTTTTTTTTTTTAAGTCTCAACTTAGATCGCTGAGAGTGAATCTCTATGATGTAAGATTTAAATGCCTTTTATGGTTACCTAATCATTAGACAATGTGTGATAATTGTTTTCTGTTTCTTTTAGTTCTCTCCAATCAATGCTCAAACAGGAACTAAAACCAAATGTATAAAGCCAAATCAGAATTACAGTTTGGATAGTGTCAATAGTAAAGAAAAATGTAAATTCCCCTACCTAATGTACACAGCCCTCACCAACCACACAGAGTGTCAATGAATCCCCCCAGGGGTCCAAAAACCAATTAAACCAAATAGTGGGAATATGGGGCATAACGGATACCAGTATAATGTCATAACTATTCACACAGGAAAAACAATTTGTCATAACTTTATATGTACCCATTTGTTTTAATTTGAGCTCTAAGATAATCTTTTATAATCCCTTATTATTAAAAGTCATAAACTATCATACCCCGGCACAAAAGCAAAATAAACGTTTTAGCCAACCAAAGCAAATTAACAGTGAAATAGGCCAAGTAGCTACTGCGGAATTCGTTATTCCTAAGAAGTAGTAAGGCGGAGGGTTAATAAGTTACTTGGGACATTCCATAAGAAAGGGGGGGTCAGGAAGTTAGGAGGATAAGACAAAGGACACTGTGTGCATGGAAACCTGTGAAATAACTTCTAGCTTGACCCCCACACATGGGACTGATAAAGTGACCCAGGAAGGAGAGGAGGGGAGACAGGTCAGAGGGGTCCGGTAGACTTCCTGGCGCCGGACACAACAACACCATTCTCATCTCCCTCGGAAAAGGTCATGTAGGAACTAAAGTTTCCCCCCGGGTTGCAAATCAGAGAATGTCCACGCCGTTCAAGTCTTCCCAAATCATACACCTTTATTACGAATGCGCACCCGGAGATCTGTCTCGCCGGACATGTAGATCTAAAGTCCGTTCACATCGGACCCCTTTAAATAGCCACACACACACACTCAATGCATAGAATTCGCTAGGCGCA
>JACXGK010014623.1:0-10000 GCA_016801125.1 Novumbra hubbsi
TATGAGCAGTATGGGTACATCCTATATTATATTATCTACTAGTATACAGCTGATGTGATATGAGCAGTATGGGTACATCCTATATTATATTATCTACCAGCATACAGCTGAGGTGATATGAGCAGTATGGGTACATCCTATATTATATTATCTACCAGCATACAGCTGATGTGATATGAGCAGTATGGGTACATCCTATATTATATTATCTACCAGCATACAGCTGATGTGATATGAGCAGTATGGGTACATCCTATATTATATTATCTACTAGTATACAGCTGAGGTGATATGAGCAGTTTGGGTAAATCCTATATTATATTATCTACTAGTATACAGTTGATGTGCACGTTTTCAGTTCCTTCTCAACGGTATTCGTTTACTGTATATACTGTAGATCAGGGGTGGGCACATATTTTGGCTGGGGGGCCACATCAGGATTTTGAAATGAAATGGAGGACCACATTTGTTTTTGTAATTTGTTAATCATAATTGATTTGGAGGCCAGAAAAGGGCATTCCGGCATTCCGTAGATGTAGGAAGATGAGCAGAGTTTTGGACCAGTATAGTACTGCAGTTTGATTAGCTGTGAACCGTTGGGAGGTGTCAAGATGTGATGAGCACAGTCTGGTTGGTCTCTGTTGGTAAAATGTCAGATAACTGAGAGCCACAATACAAGAGTTGTTGAGGATCTGTTGGAGAGAAGAGGACTTTACGACAAGTTAACATACAGCACCTTCCTACTAGCTGTCATTTTCATGATGTAATCAAAACTCTGTTCCAGTTTTCACCATATGGTAGCTCACTGACAGATGTGCTATCCATCAAACGTATGCGGCTAGCTGGCTATGTATGGATAGGTGCACAACCTGCTAAATCATGCAGCAAAACTTAGATAAAAAGCTTTTGAAAATCGCTGACTAGTACTTCTATATTCACAACCATCATTGCACTCAGCTAATGATATGCTAGACTTCAGTATTATTCAAACTGCACATTGAGAAGCATAAATAAAGTCCATCAGTTTGTCTAACTTCATGTAAGTGACAAATTACCTCAAATCTCAAAATACCTACGCTTGCTGTATATGGTGCAGACTTGGCTTTGAATAGATCAAGACTTGATCTACATTGAAGTCTACATGATAAAAACACTTTTTATAACATTTTGTTTTGTTTAAAAAAAAAAAAATCCTTGTTATGTTAAGTTTTAGTTACTGAATTGGTATTTTTTGTGAGGTTGAATAAAAAGGCATAAAATGGAACAATCTTTTAGTGGGTATTATAATTGTCCTGTTTCTGTTTAATTTTTCAGATTATTGCTGTGCTTGATGTGGATACTTCAGAGAACGTCCATGCGTTGGTTGTTTTCCAATTCAAAAGTAACAGCAAGGTCGAATTATCCTTGAAACTTCACCAGACAACCCCTCTCACCACTGCTCTATTACCCAAAATGTTTATTATTAGATTGTTATTATGCCACCTGAAAAGGTCTCAAATGTCCTGCCCAGTCAAGTCCTTATTACAGGTGTGTTTTTATCGTACCACAAAGCGTGCAGAACCCTGACTCGCAGCATAAATACTCACATGAGAGAAGATATTCAACACTTCTGACGTTCAGTTAGTAAATGGTAGACATGAAGACCATACCTCCTCAAGTTTCATCAACAAGACAAAATTATTGATTAAAATAAAAAATATTTTGACCACGCATTCACCATTTGTAGTCAGTGTTTTTCAAGGATAATATATTATGAGTTGGTCAGTACAATTTGATCAGGTTATTGAAAGTGGTTTAAGACAAATACAACCAAAGCATATCTTAAATAAAACATTTTTAAATGTATTGTTCAAACGTTGAAATGAAGGTTACGTGATTTGAGCATTAGGATCATGATGGTGGGTGTTGATAATAGTGTTGAGTGTTGGTGATAATGGTGTTGAGTGCTGGTGAAAATGTTTTTTTAGTGTTGGTGATAATGCGGTTGGTGTTAGTAGTGGTAATGGTGTTGGTGTTATTAGTGATGATGGTGGTATTGATAATAGTGGTGGTGTGTTAGTAGTGAAAATGGTGTTGGTGTTAATGACAATGTTTGTGGTGTTAGTAGTGGTGATTGTGGTGTTAGTAGTGATGGTGGTGGTGTTAGTAGTGATAATGATGGTGTTTGTAGTCATAATGGTGGTGGTGATTATGGTGGTGTTAGTGGTGGCGGTGTTAATGGCGGTGGTGTTTGGGGTAATGGTGGTGGTGTTAATGGTGATTATGATGGTGTTTGTAGTGATAATGGTGGTGGGGATAATGGTGGTGGTGTTAGTAATGATATAATGGTGTTATGATAATGGTTGTGGTGTTAGTAGTGAGAGGACTGCTGAATAGTAACAGCCGAGGTGATGATGAATGCACATAGTAGCAATAGTGATTTGCTTACTTAAAAGCTGGATTGAACAGGGAACAGTTTCCCCTCCGCCCCGCTCTGTTAGTCCTGCTGGGATTCTGTTTGGACTGGAGCCAGATGATTATCATTTCAGCCCACTGTCACTCATAAGAAGGCAGGTTCCTGGGTCCAATTATCTTTAAAAAGGCTGGCCATGGAGGCTGGATGTGATCAATGAGCCCGATGCCAGCGTCGATATGCTCCGAGTCAGGCCTATTGATCAGCCGACGCGTATAGACAGGCGCTGTGAGCTGTATAATGTCAGCGAACTGGTAGGGTGCGAGGATGGAGGTGTTGGTGGGGGAGTCAGTGTGTGTGTGTTCACATGGCCAGGCTTGTGGGATGGTGGTACTGTGTGTCACGGGGCCTCAGGGGTGCAGCTCTAGGGGGACGAGGAGAGGAGACAGTGTGCTGGGCAAAGACCCCCGGGGGAGTGGACCTGCCCTCGCTCCCAGCAGCACACGGCACGGCCCCAGGGTGACTAGCGGCCTGGCGGGCCCCGCCCCCAGCTCCACCACCGCAATTAAAAGGCCGGCTCAGACACAGGCCGGAGTGCAATAAAACACAGCCCACAACAACCCTCTCACCTTACGGCCAGGGACCCGGAGAATCACACACACCACGTGCATGTGTACTCTTCCTTGTTCGGACATATTATCCCAGCACCGCTATACGTAAGTACATGCTCACACAGATGCATGTTCACCCCCCCCAACCCTCCCCTCTGGCCTCGCCCCTGGCCTCCCCCAGGCCTCCACCCCACTCTCTCCCCCGGCCTACCCCCACCCCTCCCCATGGCCTCCCACCCAGCCTGTTCAGAGTCTGGTTTTCATTCTCAAAGCTGGTTCCCTGAGCTGTGGCGTCGTCTCAATAATGATAAACGATTATTGCTCTCAGATTGCTTTATGATATATACACTCGTTAAAGCTAAAGCCCTGATCGTTCCACTTAAGTAACCTTTGTGTACATCATTTTGAGTGTTAAACTTAATAATGTGTGTTTCATTTGTCAAACTGGAAATTAAAGAATGTTTTACGCGCTGTAACTATTCTATATGGCCTCTGAAAAAGACAGTGTCCTATTCAACACTGCGCAGTAGAAGCATGGGCCAGGCTTTAGAACATTCTGGGAACATTGTTGAACAACAGCCATTAATGTCATTGTTTGTTAAGATGTCCCTTCTTACCAAACCGAGAAAAAGAAAAATGTGGGGAGTGGTCAAGAATGGTCTTATTCTTGTTCTATAATTTCATAAATGCATAAAAGTATAGTTTATTAATATATAGTATAACTATCTATAAAACGATATAAGCTGTGACATAAAATAGCTTCTGTGGCTCCAGACAAATATAATTTGGTGGCAAATGGAAGGAATGGCTCTTGGAATAGTAAAGGTGGTTGGGATAGCAATGGGAAGGCTTGGGAGGAACTTAGGAAATGTTCATACCAGACACGCTGCAGACTTGTGTCTGTGGAGTAACTTCCACATCGTTCAAACACAGAAAAAATCCATTAAACATAAAACATTTGGAAATCATACTTTTCACCCGTATCATAATTCATCATTGGTCCTTTATCTCACAAATCTGCTAACACCGGAACGTTCATTTCATTTGCTTTCTGACCTCCCAAGCTGAACCAGGAGAAAAGGGCTTCAGCAGGGAGACACAATGGGTGGGAGTTGCTAACCTTCCGTCAGCCAGTGGCAGGCAAAGCTTTGGGGTGTGCTGGGTTTAGTCATGCTGCAGATGCTGCTTGTGGTGTCTTCACCTACGGATCAGCCCAACCAGAACTCCGAAGGCTGCCTGACTGTGGACCGGCACAGTCTGGAGAGGACAGGCCGGTAAGACCGACACAGTCTGAAGAGAGCAGGCCGGTAAGACCGACACAGTCTGGAGAGGACAGGCCGGTAAGACCGACACAGTCTGAAGAGAGCAGGCCGGTAAGACCGACACAGTCTGGAGAGGACAGGCCGGTAAGACCGACACAGTCTGGAGAGGACAGGCCGGAAAGACCGGCACAGTCTGAAGAGAGCAGGCCGGTAAGACCGACACAGTCTGAAGAGAGCAGTCCGGTAAGACCGACACAGTCTGGAGAGGACAGGCCGGTAAGACCGGCACAGTCTGAAGAGGACAGGCCGGTAAGACCGACACAGTCTGGAGAGAGCAGGCCGGTAAGACCGACACAGTCTGGAGAGAGCAGGCCGGTAAGACCGACACAGTCTGAAGAGAGCAGGCCGGTAAGACCGAGTGGAGGGACACACATGGATTGTTATTAATTCAGGGGTCTGGACAGGTGACGCAGCTCCATTAAGCTTTGGGAAGGCAATCCGCTGTGGTAGTGGCAGGTCCTCCCCTCCGGGCAGAGCTGGAGAAGAGACAGTTGGGCGTGTGACCGTGTGTCACTGTCTGTATGTGACATGTTGAGTGACACGTCGATAATCCATGGCAGTCATGAACACCGGCGGTATGTCAAAACTTAGCGAAGAGACTGGGTACATGAACACCCTGCATACTGAAAGACACTCTATTGAATGCTACCAGAACCTTCAGTCCATTCATAGCTTTTAGCATCATTGTAGGAAAGTCTTAATAGATGCCCAACACATGTACACAGACATAAGATCAAAGGCCACAGTCTGTGGAATAATGCTCACAGATCAGTTTGGGCCAACTGTAGTTAAAGTTTGACAAACAAGACTTTGGTGGCTTGATTAACATTGTTTAGCTTAGCTGATGTAGCTTGCTTGGTTGAATGTTGATAAATCATAATTCAGATGTGCTGCTGGTTGAGGCACATCAAGGTTTGTGTGCTTCCCTGGTTAGTTGCATTCATATACCCTGCTATTTCATATGAGGTTTGAGCAGCTGGGCCATGCTGAAGGTACCTTACTAATCTGACACGAGCTTGCTAGCTAAAGGACACATTCTAGTATTCCTGACTGTCAAACCTAACAAACAATGGTCCACAATTATGTAAAAATGCATGATTCTGTCCATATTAAAGTACACCTATTTTGATATATGTGTGGGACCCATTCTCATCACTTTGGAGATTGTATCTTGTAGGGCTCTGTTGCACCTATTAAAATATGATGTCAATGTTGTTTCAATAGAAAGGCTGTAGTTAGCCCAAAATGTTTTGCGCAGTTTTGCGCTTGCATTGGTGGTAATTCAAGCGCTGTAAGGAAGAACACCGTAGAATTCTCTGTTACGATTTGATGTAAGACTCTACTAAACATCTTTCTGTGTCAACCGATCCTTTTGCTCCGTTTTAGCCACAAGCTGGTGAGCTGGTTTCTGCTGGTTCCAAGCCGGGGCAGTGCTTGTTCTGTTGCGGTGCACAGAGAGGCCTGTGATGTATTGTCTACCCAGGTGTGTAGTTGTTGTTGTCTGTGTTTATGCGTGTGCTCGGTCCCCAGGCAGGCCCATGGCTCCAGGGGAACAGCTGAAGCTGGGTTTGGGTTGGTCGGGCATTGCTGTCCTGTCAGCCCCAAGCCCCAGGGCCAAGCTCCCTCCCACCCATCCATTGCTCCCTCTCTTTTCACTGTTCCCCATATGGTCCGACAGCGCCGTTCCACTCCCCAGGGGCCTGTTAGCACCGCACCACGCAGCCCTAGTTCTACGCAAACCCCCCTCCCCCCTCTCCCGCCTCTCACCCCTCTCACCCCGGCACTGGGGCCCCTTCGCTCACCCCACTCTTTTGTGTTTCTTCCCTTTTTCTGGTTCTTCAGATCACCATGGATCATGTCTAGAGATGAACCCAGATCTATCTCCTTTCTCCTCTTCTGTTCTCACTTTGAACGCTGTTGCCTCCCTCACCCTTGCCTCTCTCTAAACCTCCCCCTTTGCCTCCCTCCCAACCTCCCCCTTGCCTCCCTCCCAACCTCCCCCTTGCCTCCCTCCCAACCTCTCCCCTTGCCTCCCTCTCCCCTTGCCTCCCTCCCCTCTTGCCCCCCCCGCCTTACCCTTGCATCCAACTGCTCTCCATCTCTAGTTCCCTCACTTCCTCCACCCTTTAACTGATGTGTCTTTTTGCCTTCCTCCTTCTCCCTGCCTGACCTCATCTGTGTCTTATTTCTCCGGGCTGTACCCTATTATATGGTGTGGGCTAGTTAATATATGGATTTATGGGTCCCATTAGAATTATCTCCTTGTACTGTTTCAACTCTTTAGACTCTGATCCCAGTGTGGTTCTCCCACTGTCTGTCTCTCCTGAAGTCTTCGGCGGTCAGGTGATCCGGTCTGGTTTATACCGCGCTTCAGCGTGTCAGACAGAGCCCGGTCCCTGCATCGCAAAGGCTCCTGCCTCTTTAAGAGTGATTTAACATCCCCTGGCTGAAGCCCTCTTCCTGAAGCAGGACCTTGGGACCGCGGAGAGGATTTGTGTCACGGGTTCTCCTCTGAGCACCATATCATCCAGTTGAAATTCCCGTTAGCCAGCTCTGCAGGCGTTGTAATGTGAAAACAGTTTGCATCTATTGTTTTATACAAGCAATGAATAATTACTGGCACATCCAATAACCATTTAAACATAACACTTACTTAGTTAGGACACTGTGGTCAGATGGACTTGTTCTAGGGGTTCTAGACAAGTAAGCCCGTACAATCTACACCCAAATTTGAGAGATTCTGGACATGCAGGCATTTAATCCAGCCTTGAATCACACCCAAGATTTTCATGGGTTTCATGCCTGGATGTTTAGACTTGAATGTGGTTAAAGTAGGGTTGGGCGTTACACAACCAGCAGTTCTCCTGGCAGATGGCTGGGCTCCCTTAATAAAACATACTGCAGATATTTAGATAACATTTTTTATTCTTCAACTAATAAACAGAAGCTAGGCTACTTCAAATCAAGATGGCTAACTTGAGGTTGTTATCTAAACATTCGCCATATGAGATATATATGCACAGCATGTTATTTTTCAATTATGCTATTAGAATAGTTTAATGTGATCGCAAATATGGACTGTTGTTGTGTACAGTATGTTGTCCACATAATTTAGTTTGCAACAGTGTCAGATGTATTTCTCAACAGAACAGGTGAAAAGGTGACAGTCCTTGATGTGAATGCTTAAGCAACGTCTATGATTATTAAACATGCTAGGTGCCTACCTGACACTGAGAACATCGGTCTCCAGTCTTCTTTCTCTTGCACACACACACACTAGTAATGCACACTCATGGGAATCTGGTGTGCTGCTCAGTCCTTGAATCCTTTCCAAGCCCATTTGGAGGAGTGGGTCAAGGCGAAGAGTCTTTGGGCTGATATGTGGAGAGATATTTCCTATTTCCCACAACTTGGAATAGAGATTCCTAATAACTTCAAAGGGCTCAAAGTCAAACATGGATTAAATCATCTGTTGCTACCTCTTAGGAATTGCCTGTGATTTATTAACAAACCTATTTTACACAAGTTACTTGACATCATTTTCCAGGTTCTGTTGCATTATGTGAGACGTTGGAGTTCTGAATTTGGCATCAAGGACATGTGTATTTCTATATTCGGTACCCATATTTTTTACTTTGGTCTTGAATAGGACAAACTGCACCTGAGATTGTGTTTATCTATCTGCATTTCACATAGTGGCTGTGCCTAAGAGAGCAGAATCCGCTGTGCTGGTGTATTTGACTTACGGTTGTTTCAGTTAGACATCTTTCATGCTGTACTTTCAAAATTGTCACTTTTTGGGAGATTTGTTTCCCACTGGCGACTACAAAACTATGACTTTTAGTCCCATAGTTCATTATTTAAAATGTATGCATACCTAATTAATATAGATTTTAATTTGGATTACAAAGCCAACTGAGTCATTCACATATTGAGTGCTAGCGCCCTCTGTTGATCCAACAGTAACGCTCTGACTCTGGCTACAGCCCTAGAAACATCTTGGCACAATGTTGGTCCAGTGCCCCAGCGGTCCTGTGTTGGTTTCCCGAGCCATCAGATTTCCGGTATGCACAGCGCTCGTCGGTCTGAGCTGCATACATTGTAGAAGGCTGTGGTTTGGGGATGGGATGACCTTGTCAGCTGTCTGTAGCAAGGTGCAAACCAGAACATTCTGGGGTGGGGATCGACTCGGTGCATTGGAATCATAACAGGCTGGGTGTGGCGTTTGGTAGAACCGTGGTGCCGATGACCACAGGCCGTCTGGTTTGGGTCCTGGGTTCTGGGCTCGTCACGGCCTTGTTGGCGGCCTGGAACTCCTCCAGCACTGCCACTTTGAAACCCAATCTCTCCGGGTGCCCGTGTTGTGTCTTTGAGCGGTCTATCCCCCTGCCCTCGCACCCTCCATCTTTCTGTCTCGCCGGCCTCTCCCCCTCAGACTTCATGTGTTTGCAGGGCTCCAGTCAATCCTGCAGCTGGCTGTGTCTCCCCCTCCCAACTCCCCCTCCGCTGGGGTAAGTCTCTGCAGGGGGTGGGGCTCTGGATCCAGCTTAAAGACAAGCAGCCAGATCAAGGACACGAAGTACTGTTGGAAAATAGAAATGTATGATCCTTTTGGTGAATCCCCCCCAAACACACACACACACACACACATACACACCGCCATACACACACATATACACACTCACACACACACACACATACACACACACATACACGTATACACACCCACACACGCATACACTCACACACAACCCTTAGTCCACTCTTTTCTACTCTGATTTCTCTTCTTTTCTTTCTGCTTGGCCCCTTCTCTCTGTCTGAGGAGGCCAATACCTTTTGTTAGTAACTATTTGACCTAACTACTTTCAGATGGTCTGTCTACACAGAAATGAGATGTGACTGTTTCATGTTTGGAGTCAGCTTCCTGTTTATTACAGACAAAGCCTTCCAGCATTAAGCAAAAACAAATTCTGGAAGTGTTCACAAGGTACTATGTTCTTTTCCTACCCTGTAAAGGCATTCGTTGTGGCGGATAGCATGTTTGGTCTTGTTACACGTTTTTTAGCACCTAGTAGGACCCATACAAGCATCTGACGAGGATTATTGTTAAGCACATTAGTACTGTGATGTGATGTTTATAACCTTGATGATGTAGATTGAAAGATGACTTAGCAGGTGTCTGTGTGTGTCACAGAGTCTCTCTGTTTGTGGTGTGTGTATATTCAGTACATTACAGTAGGAACATGCATTAGTTATGTCTCTGAGTAAAGGAGCATTGGTATCCGAGGTGTTTCATCAGGTTCAGGGCTTCATGTGGTATTATCCTTCTGTTTCACTCCCTCTGTTCCTCCATTCATTCTTTTTCACACTTCTCACCCTCTCAGCCTTGTCTCCTTCCTCCTTACCCCTCTCCTTCGCTCTCTCTCCTTCCATTCCATTTCCAAGGTGTGATTTTGCTTTAATTGAGCAGAAACATGTTGAGAGATCAGACATATCTCGGGGGATTAGAGGAAAGCTGGGAGTTTGTGCGACTGGCAGCCTGTGTTTGGAGCGAGTGGTCTGCTGGGAATGAATGTAGTTAGCGTGACCTTTGACCCGGGAGGCTGTTGACGTGGAGGGTAGCCAAGAGGGGTCCAACAGAACGCTTTTGTTAATCTCATTCAGGGCTCCCTGTG
>JACXGK010014624.1:0-11441 GCA_016801125.1 Novumbra hubbsi
TACTGTGAGAAAAGAAATGACATTGTCAGTCGTGTTACTACTGTGAGAAAAGAAATGACATTGTCAGTCGTGTTACTACTGTGAGAAAAGAAATGACATTGTCAGTCGTGTTACTACTGTGAGAAAAGAAATGACATTGTCAGTCGTGTTACTACTGTGAGAAAAGAAATGACATTGTCAGTCGTGTTACTACTGTGAGCGGCGATCAGCAAGCAAGAACCGAGAGACCGAGACACAGCAGCTGTGGGAGACAGACCCTTTCTAACCAATCCAGTTGCTCTGTGAGTCTGAGTGACAGCTCCCTCGGTTCTTGTGTAACAAAAGCTTTTCAGGGTTAGACTCCGGCAGTCATTTTGTCAAAACTGTACAGCACTGTAAATGCAATTGCCGTGAAAGTGTGCACAGCATGTATTCATTGTAATTTCATGCCAATCGGCTGCTTTTCAGCCGGAAGATGTTTTGGAACTAGCTAATTAGTTAGAAAACTCTACCACTGCTCACAAGCTGAAGTCATGGTGTGTTCCAGAAGTATCCAATTCATTGTTACGCGATTATTGCTTGCTAATATTCGGTTACAGGTTCATACAGAAGATTATAGCAACACATTTGGATTGTTCACGTTCAGAACATCATCAACGTGTCTATTTTATTTCCCTTTCACAGATAATCTGTTACATGCTTGCAAAATACACTTACAACTCGACATGCAAACCTTTTTCTGAGTAAACTACCTTCATGCAAATCAGGTTTGTTTAAACTGCCTAGTAAAAAGTCAACACCTCAAACAACCACAGTTCAGTGTGTGTTAATCAATTAAGCTACTTTTGCATGTTTCCCTGCTGGTTACTTGGTGCACTGCTCCTCCTATCCGACAGAGTCTGGCAGCATAAAGCAGAGCCGGCCCTAAGCTTAAGCAACATAAGCGGCCGCTTAGGTCCCCCATTTGCCAGGGGGCCCCGGATTGCTTGTGAGCCCTGAACCACTAGGGGAGAGGGGCCCCCCCCCAAAAGGCTGGGGCCGGCACCGGCATCAAGTTAAAATACAACAAAAAATCTGCTATGTCTGCTAAATCCACATAGAAACTCTACAGAATATACTGTGCCCATGTGTCATAGAAACTGATAAACAACTAGGCAATTCCATATTTACCAGGCTAAAACTCCAACATTAACACGACTAAGAGGGACGCATTCAGAAAGCAGGACAGGGATACTCACTCCACGTAATAGGTTCCATACTGAGGGTCGTCGATCTTCTCCCAGCCATACGGAAGCTCTACAAGAGACAGACAGGAAATAGAAAACGGGGGATGCAAATCGGTGTGCTGCTAATGCACCGGAACAATCGGAAAAGTCCGCACACGCAGTGGGGGCACTGTCATTTGAATAACAGCTTAACGCACGGAGTTAGGGATGGAGAGACTGTTCACGCAAACAGACATATATGAAAATAAATACACTACTGAGGGCGCCGGCTGAATTGTCACCAGGTGTTTGGGACTTAACAAGCTCTTTGGAGTTGTTAAGGCCAGGGCGTTTCATAATGGCTTGTCTTCTCCCAGCGGTGTGAGGGGAATCTAGAGTGGCTGCTGCCCTGTGACAAACAGGCAAGGGAAGAGAGTGCTTCACGCAAGAGGGGACAGTGGAATTGCCTTTTTTGGGAGATACAGCACTGATGAGCTCTCTGCAGATCTCCCAGAAGCCATTAGGGGACAGGGGGCAGGATGGGAAGCGTAGTGTGACACCGCATCACTGGGGCCCGCTGGGCCCTGCTTAGCAGGCCGGCTATGTGTGACTGTGTGTGTGTGTGTGTATATGTCTGACTGTGTGTGTGAGACTGTGTGTGTGACTGGGTGTGTGTGTGTGTGACTGGGTGTGTGTGTGTGTGACTGGGTGTGTGTGTGTGTGACTGGGTGTGTGTGTGTGTGTGTGTGACTGGGTGTGCGTGTGTGTGTGACTGGGTGTGCGTGTGTGGTTGACTGGGTGTGGGTGTACGTGCGCGTGCCTGGATGTATGTGTGTGCCTGTGTGTGCGTGTGTGTGACTGGGTGTGTGTGTGACTGGGTGTGTGTGTGACTGTGTGTGTGTGTGCGTGTGTATCTGGGTGTGTGTGCGTGTGTGCCTGGGTGTGTGTGCGTGTGTGCGTGTGTGCCTGGGTGTGTGTCTGTCTTATGCCTGGGTTTGTATGTGTGTGTGTGTGTGTGTGCCTGGGTGTGTGTGTGCGTGCCTGGGGATGTAACTGTGTGTGCGCCTGTGTCTTTTAATGTTTTACTAACCTGGCAGGGACCATAAACCCATGAGTAAAATGGCTGTTTTAGGCTAAGAGTTCACAGCCAGATGCACACCCAAACCTTTCTGCCAATGTTACAATTGGGTTAGAGTTAGAATTAGGTTTTGAAAATAGGGTTTTGGGGTTTTAGAATATACAAAATATTATTATTATATAAATGTGTGTGTGTTTGAGTAATCCTTACCTCCATCCTCACACTTCTCCGGTGGCTTAGCCTTCTTGGTCAGCCTGGGGTCCAGCCAGGTGGTGGTTTTGGTGTTGTGACTGGATACAGAAGGAAACCATTAACAAACAACACCACCATGTCAGGAAACAAACATCCACTGAACCATTCCGCTAATTCCTCCAGAAACCAATGATACCAAAGTGCCCTTTAAGAAGACAAACCTAGAAAGTCATTATTTTGGAATCAAGTGTCTCTTCACTTTGACATCTGAACAAAAGGAACACATTCCTCAGAGGGAAAGGAGAAGGAAGAGACGGAAGGAGATTTTCAGAGAGAGCACAAAGCAGTGGCAGACAGGCCCTTGGAGGGAAGAAAGGAGGCCGAGGTGGAGGGGAGGAGAAGGGAGGAAAGGGGAGAGAGCAGGCCCCTGGGAGAGCACCATTTGCCCTATTGTTTCTGCTGTTTCTCTGGCTCACAGAATGAGCTATTGATTTTAGCCAGGACTAGAGTACGTTGTGTGTAGTGAGACATACAAACACACATGCTGGTAAACAATGGGGTGGGAGGGGAGAGGCAGTGTGCTTTAACTCCAAGCAAGGCACCACTAACATCAAACACAGGAAAACAACACAGCCTGTATCCCAGACGCCAGGTAGATCACAAATTATGAACAACTTCCGAAAATCCCGTTCCATATCAACGCCGTTAACACAAAATGCGTGCCGCACTTCGCTAGATGTGGCTACTTTACATCTGACCCCTGATGTCTGGGTGTAAAAACAGCCTTGACAGCCAGGCGGTACTCACTCAATGAAGTAGACCATGCCTGTCTCCGTGTAGGCCATCTCCCAGGTCTTAGGCAGGGCTTCCTGGCTCTCGTTGTGGGGTGAGGAGCTCCAGGTCCGGAAGTCCATTGCTCCGCTGCTGGACTGGTTGTAGCTGGGCACCGACTTTCTCCACTCGTGTCCAGCCTGGTCCTTGTGCTCTGTGGCCACGGGAGCGGGGCGGGGGGAGGGGGGAGGGGGAGAGCGGGAGGGACAGGGTGGGTGAGCATGTGGAGGCAGCATGGTGAGACCTCGGCATTTCTCCCTGCACCCGCCGCTGCTGCTGTGGACGCCCCGGACAAGCAGAGTGGCTGTGGACTGTTCCACAGCACAGGAGAAGGGGGAGGAGAGAGAGATACAGGGAGAGATAAACGGAGAGAGAGAGAGAGAGAGAGAGGTAGCAGGGGGAGGGTAGAGAGAGACGGAAGTGCAGCAAGTGTGCCAAAGGATTTGCATGTCAGCAGTGATGTTCTGGAGAGCGGCTGGCGGGCGGCGAGGACGGTTCTGACCAACACGATGCCTCAGTACCAGCCCAGACACCAGACCCGATTAGCATCAGCCTGCCCTGCTCGGCCGGGGTGGCAGTGGTGCAGTCCGGCGTGCGTTTGGGTCGTGCCAGTTCTCACGTGCAGGTCTGTATTTGCATGCCTCTGACCTGGTGGCTTGTTGCTATATCTGGACGTGGCTGCTCTCAAACCGCATGGAATGTGAGAAGATGAATGTAAGGACCTACTGTGGAGACGTGCAAGTCAAGTGCTTTTATTTACGTGTAAAGAGGAGTTGTTTGTAATGTCAACAGGAACGCACACGGTTCTATAGCCGAGTCACCCACCTGAACAGAGGTGTGTAATAGGAACCTTTCTGTTGTGTATGTGTGTGCCAAACCGTGTGTGTATGTGTGTACTAAAGACCAGTGATGAGTATCAATATAATTATTTTTACAATTTAGTAATTTAGTACACACTTGTATCTAGAGTAACTGTCAGTGAGTACATACAATCATTTCCTTTGTGCGGAATCAATCCTGCATCATCTGCAAGCCTGCTCCATCATTCAAGAGCCTGCTCCATCATCTACAAGCCGGCTCCATCATCTACAAGCCGGCTCCATTATTTTCTACAAGCTTGCTCTATCGTCTACAGGTTACTCACATGCATGCTCCGTCATCATCTACAAGCCTGCTGCATCATCAACTACAAGCCTGATACATCATCATCTACAGGCTGCTCCATCGTCTACAAGCCTGCTCTAAAATCTGAAAGCCTGCTCCATAATCTGAAAGTCTGCTCTATAATCTGAAAGACTGCTCCATAATCTGAAAGTCTGCTCTATAATCTGAAAGACTGCTGCATAATCTGAAAGCCTGCTCCATAATCTGAAATATTGCATCGTTATCTGAAAACCTGCTCCATCATTAACAGATTTCTAAGTATTGTTTGAAGCTTGTGCAATAAATGCAGCAACTACTGAAAATATAACATAGGATATTCTCCCTGCTAATGTAATGGTGAACACATTTGAGAAAATCATGAATTATCCTGCACAACTACATAGTGTCGTGGGTTAACTGCAACCATTAATTGGCCTAAAAAGCTCCGCGTTTTCTCTACGTCTCACAAATACATTACATTGTTGTTGTCCCCCACGGCCCTAGAGATCAGAACCTTGTGCAGGGCCACATAACATGCCGGCCAACAGCCATGCAACGATGTCTCTCTACAGGTAGATTGCTTGGCCTGTATAACTCTTCCCAGAAGCATACTTCACTTCCTTTCCCCTGACAGCTCAGGGCCTTTGGCTCTCAGTTTATAGGGCACAGCCCCGCAATGCCAAGGCTGTGGATTTGATACGCATGCATGATTGGAAGTGGCTTCAGATAGAGACTTGAGCTCACGTACACGGTACAATACCGAGTCTCAGGCTCGAACAGGATCAGTGTTTCTCGTATAAAAAAAGGGAACCTGAACCTAGATCAGGACGCCTGTGAAGAGACCCTGTATGAATGGGGGTCCATGCTGGAGGGCCTCTAACTAAGCATGTTAATCAGGGCCGGAGGACTTGCCCGGCAGGCGTGTTACACAGGACAGCCATGGACAAACCGAGCGTCTGACGGATGGGGCGGCTACAACATCCCCTCTCTCTGTAGCTGACATTGGGCCTGGGAGACGTGGGGGCCAGAACCAGGACCCGGGGCTGTGTGGAGTCCGGGACGTTTCAAACCAAAACAGCGGACAGCAGGGCTGTAGAAACAGTAGCCCGGCTGGAATGACCCAAACTCAGCAGAGAGGACAGTCTACCAGTTGGGTACAGAGAACGAATATCCACCGGGCCGGACACGGCTACAATATACACCGGGCCGGACACGGCTACAATATCCACCGGGCCGAACACGGCTACAATATCCACCGGGCCGGACACGGCTACAATATACACCGGGCCGGACACGGCTACAATATCCACCGGGCCGGACACGGCTACAATATCCACCGGGCCGGACACGGCTACAATATCCACCGGGCCGGACACGGCTACAATATCCACCGGGCCGGACACGGCTACAATATCCACCGGGCCGGACACGGCTACAATATCCACCGGGCCGGACACGGCTACAATATACACCGGGCCGGACACGGCTACAATATACACCGGGCCGGACACGGATACAATATACACCGCTAAACACATGTTTCTATAGCAGTAGAACAGTTACAGAAACTTTACTTTACACATTCCCATTTTCTCTCTCTTATTATATATAATTTTGTCCTTTATGCTAATTTTAGGAATAGGATCCATGACTAGGCACCTCACTAAACGAAGCCTGTGATATCAAACATGTCATTTGCATTATGGCACTTGTGAGGACAGCATCCTTGATGGAGAAGAAATCCCTGTTAATGGTTGGTCTTCTTCTATCAGATGTATTCACAAGTGATGCTTTTATGGGAAAAATAAACCCAAGCTGTCCTGTTTTTACTACTCTCTCACATTTTGGTCAGCTTCCTCAGCTGTTGTTATAAAATTGATAGAGATAAAATAAGCAGCTTTCCAACTGCATGAAAAGGAGTGAATGAGAGAAAGGGAGTGAATGAAAGAAAGGGAGTGAATACGAGAAAGGTAGTGAATACGAGAAAGGGAGTGAATACGAGAAAGGGAGTGAATACGAGAAAGGGTGTGAATACGAGAAAGGGAGTGAACGAGAGAAAAGGCGTGAACGAGTGAGAACCGAAGATTCCAGGTGACGTCCCCAGTGGTCCAGGGAAACGGCGCTGCAGTAGCACAGCATTTGGGAGACACGGGGAACACAGAGACGGGCCTCTGACCTGCGATACCTCCGTTGACCATCGGTGACCTCTCCCTCTCCTCCTCGTCCTCCTCCTCAGGAGCAGCGCTGTCCTTCCTGTCCATTTTGCTGACGGAGGTGGTGCGCTTCCTCTGGACCTCCGTGTCGAACTCCTCATCAAACAGCACCTGGTCTACCAGGTCAGGCTGCACAGGGCTGGGCTCTGCCGGGGGCTTGGGTGTCCCGTAGTAGTTACCTGATAGGACGCCAACACACACACACACACACACACCAGAGACAAAACCACGGCATTAAATCAGTGACGCCATGCCAGGAGATAAACACAGTTGATCCTCGGCACGTTGAATAAGGCGATGGAGTCCTCCCAGCCCACAGCACTACACTTCTCTCCTCCTCCATGTGTCCGTCATACTGTTGTATTTACCGCACCCGCTTAGCTGGACTACGTTACCCAGAGCCCTGCGGCGGTAGCCTTTATCCCGGACACGCTGGAGCGGGGCGGGGCTCAGCCCGACCCCATTCGCAGTGTTTTATTGTCCTGTTCCGTGTGCTGTCGTGCCTGGGGCCAAAACAGCCCGAATCCCCCAGGGAGTAAAAGCACATTCTTCTACTCCCTCTCCCTCTCTCTCCCTCCCTCCCTCACCCACTCTCTCTCTCTATCTCTCTCTCTCTCTCACCCAGTCTCTCTCATTCTGTTGGAAAGCTGACCCACTTTCTCCATGTATTTCCCCACTCCTCACAGCAAACCAGCCAGAATATTCAAGAGAGAGAGGGAGAGGAAGGAGGGGAAACAGCCACGAAGCAGAGTGTGCATATTGATGAATGTCTCTTCCCTCGGCTCTCTGGGAAGCCGGTCCTCCAGTGAATCTGACTGTGCGCTAGACTGCCAAACCATCCCGTGGAATTGCTCCGATGAGGGCGGGTGGTTAGAGCGTTGCTGGCTATAGGTACCGACGAGGGCTACTAGGTGTGGAGAAACATCTCTCAACGCTCCCGCAGGCCTAGCAGCTGAGCTGACAGCTATATTTGTCAGTTACCAGCACAGAGGAACAGCCTCATGTCTAGGGACCGATTGGGGATAAAAAGACTACACCTAGTTTAATGTTTAATTAATGAGCCGTAGCTTTTGTTATGAAATATACCCAGACATGACATGCCCCCGTCAAATAAATAAATGTATAAAGTTTAATTACTCTGATTCCATTGAACAATGTGCTAGGGCTGGAAATGTCAAAGAGAAACATCCACATTGTTTCAATATATTAGAACCTGTACAGAGTTCACAAGGAATTACTCAAAATGCCAACATTTAAGTTTGTGAAGTTGAACCCAGAAAACGTCTCAACTATATACTATATGGTTTAGCAGTACTTAAGTAGGCTTAATGTCTCAATTAAAACATTTGTGTAGATTAAGGGCTTTGGAAATCAAGATGTGTTCCTAAATTAGGTTATTCAGGCACTACCAGTAATACAATATTGTTTTTAACCATTTCTCTTTATCTGAGACAGAGAGTATGAGGAGTTCTTCACTCTCTAAGAACAGTAAAATGAATCCTTGGGTTTCTCTCCCTCCATAGAACAGGCAGAAGTCATGTTAGGCCATTGATCATAAGATATCTAGGTGGCCAATCACACGGCCCAGTTATTGTAACTACATATATCTGGTGCAACCCTCAAAGTGCTCATCAGACTTTATCACTAAATATGTAAGTTGGCACGAATGACATAAATATGCACATTAAAAGTCTGAACAGTTGGGAAAGGGCAACCTCCAAGGTACCTTAAGAGATGCATCTCCTCTTTTTAGTAACTGGCCCCAACACTAGCTAACCGCCCCAACACTAGCCAACCGCCCCAACACTAGCCAACCGCCCCAACACTAGCTAACCGCCCCCACACTAGCTAAACGCCCCAACATTAGCTAAACGCCCCAACACTAGCTAACCGCCCCCACACTAGCTAACCGCCTCAACACTAGCTAATCACCCCAACACTAGCTAACCGCCCCAACACACTGTCACCGCCACAGATCCAACCACACCTCCTTCCCGGTGTCCCCTGCTCCCGAGCCACCCCTCCCTCCCTGTCCATACCCCACCCCTCCGCTCCCTGTCCATACCCTCCCCTCTCTCCCTCCCTCCCTCCCTCCCTGTCCACGCCACTCCATCCTGCACCCAGTGGTGTGATTAATAGCTCAAAAACCCAGCTCTCCTAGTCTCTGATGAATGTGATTTAGTAAACAGAGGAAGAGAGGACATATATTTGTTCCAGTATTTGTCACCGTTAATCTGAAGGGAATTGGTGGGATTTATCATGAGAGGAGGGTGTGTCTGTGGTCTGTGCCAGGGCAGGGTTCAAATGTGTGTGTGTGTAGAGGGTGTGTGTGTGTGTTGGTGAGATATGTTAACAAAGGCAAGTACCAGGCAGGGGCTGGAGAGAGAAAAGACACACAGCATCCGACTGGGTGAACATGAGATGATAACAGCCTGGCTGGGCACAGACCCAACTGGTCCGAGGGCATTCTCACATGCAGCCCATTTCTTTCACGGTGTTCCTTTGAAAACATCCTTCTTGATGGAACCTGGTGATGGCGCCTGCAAGCGAGAGATGACTTTCCCGCCGGTGACCACGTCTTACCCGCACCCTGGCACCCTGGAAGATGGAGACGTCTGTGCCAGCTGGATGAAGTGGGCGACAGCTGCCAGCCAGTGCATCCCATCCCACTCCGTTACCACGAGAACCTCAGCAGGAAACGAGTACCGAACAGGAAGGGGGCGACGCCCAGCAGCCCCCACCACCCGACCGCACCGCCACAAGGCCGCCAAGACACGGCTACATCACGCGTGGTTTTGTGACGGGGAGACGCGGGCGTGCAGGGAAGCCCCTTGGCGCGGAGGCATAGCCCTTTACATTCCTCCCTACTGCAACCCAAGTCGTTCACCGCAGCTCCGTTCCCCCCCCCCCCCCCCCCCCCCCCCCCCCCCCCCCCCCCCCCCCCCCCCCCCCCCCCCCCCCGCCTCATCCTCAGACGGCCGGCCAGGACCAGGCCCACAGACGCCCATTTGTCACGAGGGAAGAACCCCGGGCACTGTCTCCCGAGAAGGACCCACGGGCCCGAGGGGGCCAGACAGACAGGGCCCGCCCTTGTCCTCTGGGGGGGGGGGGGAGCAAACGGTCTCCTTGCCCTGACGCCCGTTGCTGGGGCAAGGCTGGTAGAGAGCCGGCTGTCTGTTTGGCATGGATGCCCACAACGCCGGTCGCCTTGGCGTCCCTCAGCTGTCGGCGTGGAACACGGTGAGGGGGAAGCCTCTGCTTTGACAAAGGGGGCGTCAGGGCTACAGGCCGGAGCCGCCGTCTCCTAAAAGGCACTTTCAAGTCCCCACTTAAGCCAACGCAATCGCAATACGTACACCAGGACACCGCCCCATGTTGGGATGAAGAGAACTATTTTAAAGCTGATCGAATCTCTATTCTTTCGTCCATCACGCGTTTGCCTTCTTCAGATCACAGTTTATTAGTCACGTAATCAAACGAGCTGATGTTACGGCAGGTGCTGCGGAATGCTTGGGCGACGAGCATTAACAGGGCAGGAGAAAAACAACGGGAATCCGAACGACTCGACGGTGTCTTCTGCAACTCATATCTCGTGGCATTAAAGCGCCTCTAAATCCCGTGAGGGGTCCCCCTCGGCGAGGGTCTTGCACCTTGAAGACGCAGCACCTCACCTTCTCCTCCCTCCCCGGTCCCGTTTGAGCTGGCTCCTTGCCATCGCCCTAGCTGGCCTTATCTACAGTAACACTCAGCTCTATCGCTTCACAGGAGCTCTTCAAAGCCCCATTAGATCTGCTCCACAACCTGCTGCTCTGGGCCCTTCTACACAACAGCATCCCGGCACGACTCTCCCATGGATACTCTGCAGGCACACACCTACCATCTCCACAAACAAAACCCTCATTTGATTTTTTTTGTCTCTGTATTTTTTCAGATATTTCTTTTCTTTTAATAATTGCTTTTTCCTTCAATTATTCATAATGAATGTTGCGCGGTCTGACCCGTGTCCGAGACTCATACAGAGTGGAAGACAGATATCACGGAGTAAGTTCACGACCTTTGGTGTGTACTCAGGCCACCAGTCACAGCAACAAGGGTTACCAGCACTCTAATAGCCTCTCAGTGTCTACATTTATGCTGCACCTACTTTCACTTCACAGTGTAGTCAGCTAACCCAGGGAATCTGAACCTGGGAGCTATATATATATATATAAAAATGTAGACACTATATATATATATATATATATATATATATATTTATTTATTTAATGTTTTATATATTTCTGTGTGTTTGTTTCCCCCTGTGGGGGTGTCATAACAATTACATTTATCATTTTAAATATATTATAATAATAAGCCCTGTTAGCAATCTCCACTGGCTTCCAGAAGATCTCCAAATATTTGCACCACATTTGTGGAAGTTAGCTAAAATACAGCAACGCACAAGTCAGATTCAAACCAAATCTCCCCTTATAGCAGACTTTAAGTTCCGGTTGACCATCTTACAGAAGCTATAAAAATTCCCCAGACTGCGTGTTCTCGATCATTAGAAGTAGCTAATGTCTGCATCCACTATCACTGCAGATACATTTGGGAGATTTTCTGAAATTTCACGCTATAATTTCTTCAAAAAGCCCCTATAATTTAAACGACAAAAATAAATACAACAGAAATCATAAAACATAGCACCTAAATGAAAATTTGAATTTCGGGGTTTAATGGATCTAATGTAAAATGGGGGGAGGTGTGCAACCCCCAGAGCTCCTCTTACTCCTGCAGAGAAGCATGCAGTACAGACCAAAA
>JACXGK010014625.1:0-11363 GCA_016801125.1 Novumbra hubbsi
TGTAGTGTGTCTAATACTGGAGTGATGTACAGCCAGTGTAGTGTGTCTAGTACTGGAGTGATGTACAGCCAATGTAGTGTGTCTAATACTGGAGTGTAAAAACGAATCGCAATACCGATTTATAATTTGATTCTCTTTGTTTCCTAATCATTGACTTTAAATAGAGCTCAGGCACACATGACAATCTTTGAATGCTTTTAAATTTTCTATACCCCAAGACAATTTCACACTTCCAAAGATCTCGATTTCTTAGAGATGATATAGGTCTATATATCCCCAGGTTCCACAACCTTGGTTAAAGCCAATGACTCCTCCAGTGGCCTTTCACACAAGCTAGTCAACATAACTCAGTCACTCAAAAGGGTATCTAAGTCCCTGGTCATCTATCAGCATAATTTATAAATGAGAACTTTTCGACTGCACTAATCACACAACAACATATCCTGTGAGGCTTAAGGCCTTCATCAGGTGGTTGTCTCTGTGTCCTACAAAAATACCAGTACTGATTACTGTAACACATCCTTTTTACAAAATGGAAGCATACAGAAACTGAGGCATTGTGATGCATTTCTCTTTATTAGTATAGTTCAACAGCTACAGTACATGTATGTGTTTTAACAGCACAGAGTACAGCACTCAAAAGTGACAGTAGAGAGTCTGAAGTACACCCCCCCATTTTTCCTTCAGAAGGTTCTTGTTTTACAACTTCTCCTCTTCCTCCACTACCTACTTCTCCTCTTCCTCCACTCCCTACTTCTCCTCTTCCTCCTCTCCCTGCTTCTCAACTTCTTCCACTTCCTGCTTCTCATCCTCCACTTCCTACTTCACTTCCTCCTTCTCCCCGGTGTCCATGACCTCTTCTTTCATGTCTTTCTGGATCTATTGTTCTAAAACTGAACAAACTGACTCAGGCCCTTTTATATGTTGAAGGTTCTGATTGCTGTAATTAGTAACCCCAGGAGGAAGGGCCGCCTATAGCTTGTCATGAGTGGGAGGGTCTGTTGAATGGGACACGAGACAGGACATGGTATAAATGTTTGTGTTCGAAAGTTGTACAATGGTCTTGTCTGCAGAAACGTCCCGGCTTCATGATGACGTTCATTAAAGTCTATTTGATTCCACAACCACCAAAGTTCTTGCAGTCTTTTGAGACGGGAACCAAAGTATTTTCCACGACAGCGGCAGTCACGTGGAGGTCTGTGCAAACCTTCGAGGATCTGCCTCCCCAGACCATTACGGACCTAACGCCAAACCGGTCGTGCTGGATGATGTTAGAGGGAGATATAGGAGGCAGCTTGTGACAAAACCTATGGCTTCAAGAATGATTGATGAGTTAAGGTCAAAAGGTGACGTGTAACAGCTGTCTTACAAAAAAGCTGGAATATTTTAACCCCAGAATGGGGGCCTCCGCCCTACAGTGGTTCCTGTGAATTAGTGTGTGTGTATGAACAAATGTTGTCCAGGAATGGGGTGCCAGACATTATGTCTGCCAGGAGTTGGATTAAAAATCCCCCAAATGTGTACCTCCGAGATAGCCCTGAATGTCAGTTCCCAGGATGGTCTCCATGTTAAGCTCTGACCTTGCTCAACCACTGATACATGACTTGTCCCACACTTCATTGATAGCAAATACAAACTGATAATAATGCATCGATTGCAAGATAGGACTGAATTCCAAGGAAGAGTAATTGATGAAGGTGAATCGCAAGATATCATTTCTTTCTGCACACCTCCAGGTTTTCAAGATGTAATATTCTCACAAGACTTGTACAGTCCTGTGCCGGATAAGAATAAAATAATTACACAAATCCAGGTACACAGAAGTTCTGGGGACATTGCAGATGAGAGCTTCTTACAACCCCCCGCTAAGCGTCATCAGAGTGCGACAGCCCATCCTTTCAGACAAGGATCAGTTTTAAGCACGTCAAGTTCAGACATCGCTTGGGGTAAGAAATACTTCTGATAATAAAAAAAAAAATTATTCATATACTTTGTATAAACAATGTATTTTTTAAATTTAATACACAGATTCAGCAGCTGGTTATCAAAATATAACTCAAGAAGAGCAGGTTGTGGAAGACGTTTTTTATGGTCATATTTATTTGAATTATACAATAAAACAATTTGTATATATTCTATATAAAAATTAACAGATTCAGACAATGCTTTTAAAGAAATACCGCTAGACGATGACAAGGAAATAGAGATCGTTTATGGTAAACATTGTTTTTAAAATAATAATAAAAAATTTTATAGGTTTTATTTTAAATATTTTAAATCAACAGTTTCCAACACCCCATTAGCTGGGCCCACAGCCGGTCGTAAAACAACACGGCAGACTCTTCCAAAACTTCAAGCTGAACGAAACGGTAAGACAGAGAAAATGTTATACATGATTAGTTGTTAAGCTTTGGAAGTTGCGTATCAATAGGGTAAGCGTTGACTGTTTTTGTTTTTTGAAGAAGCAATAGCAAGCACCTCAGAGCAAACACCTCCGGAGGACAGTACTCAGTGAGAGACGGAAAGAAATGGGGAAGAGACCATTGTAGTAATTCTAACATTAACCCTGTACTATCAATGTCTAGAGAAGAATTTACAAAACATTGGAATACCAGACAAGCCGATTTCCAAATATTGATTCTTGACTTAGTAAACAAGAATAAAAAATCAAGATATTATTTTCTTGAAAAAACGTCATAACATTATGATTGAATTATTATCCAAGCAACGTTGTAAAGATAAACCTTTCTGAAAACACAAGTTTTCACTTTGTAAATGAAAATACCAGAAGAAAAACGCACAACATGGAAAACAACGATCAATAATTGATAGAAGAAATCAGGGCTCTAAACCCTGAGGCACATGTGTCACGTCACCGCCTAGTGGAGGCCACTCCCCTGTGCGCGTGGCACCCCGGCGTTCGACGTCGCCGGCCTTCTAGGCACCACCGTCCGTGTTTGTCTTGTTACCCATGTCCTGTGAACGCATCCCTCCCTGATTCCCAACAGCTGCGGCTCATTGCCTGCTTATTTAATCCCTCATGTGTCTTCTCTCTGCGTTCGTTATTGTCTGCCTGTTGCGTGTGAGAGCACCGAGGTGCTCTGTGGCTGCATTCCCTAAAGCGCCACTTCTCTAGT
Organism: Novumbra hubbsi; assembly: GCA_016801125.1. Classification (NCBI taxonomy): domain Eukaryota; kingdom Metazoa; phylum Chordata; class Actinopteri; order Esociformes; family Umbridae; genus Novumbra; species Novumbra hubbsi. Next base: position 3,138 of record JACXGK010014625.1, read on the forward strand.
ATTTACTACCGGTAGAGTTACGGTCTACCGAGGTACATAGGTAATAAAACCTATTCGTTTCGAACGCCTACCTGCAGTTTGGTCTCCTTCATTACCACGTCACAACATGTTTCATGTCCAGACTATGATGCATTGATTAGTGAAATGAGGGGTTTAAATACAGAATCAGATGCACAACATACTGATAATACAAATGTATATACTGATGAGGCATATATGCAAATGCCTAGAACAAGTCCTGATATTGTTTCAGTGTTTAGGGAAATTATTGATTTAAATACTGAGACCGAACATTTAGAGACACCCCATTCAAATGTTGTTGTTCAAAATGTGAATCATGAGGTTCTTGATCAAAATGTGAATCAAGAGGTTGTTGATCAAAATGTGAATATTGTAGAACCCCATTCAAATGTTGTGGATCAAAATGTGAATCAAGAGGTTGTTGATCAAAATGTGAATATTGTAGAACCCCATTCAAATGTTGTGGATCAAAATGTGAATCAAGAGGTTGTTGATCAAAATGTGAATATTGTAGAACCCCATTCAAATGTGAATCAAGAGGGGGGTGTTGTTGATAGAACTGTGAATGTTGTTCATCGCAATAAATTCTGTAACATTGAAATCAGACGTTTCAACTTTGCTCATCTGAATGTGTTGAATGGTTACGCTGTCTTTTACACCAGTGCATTAGATACATTAACCGAGCTGTTGGAAAGAGCAACACATTATGCTGAAAATAGAGATATTATCCAGTTAGAAATTAGGGGGTATTCTTTACAAAATAATGTGTCACATGTAATGGAGCACGGTAATGGAACTTTGGATCAGTTTCTGGATCTGATTGAATGACTTGTACAGTCCAATTTAGACATCTTAGCTGATAGTTCCTTAGAGCAGATTGTACACATATTGAGGGGGGAGGGGTGTCAGGAGGAAGGCTGAAACTCTTTTGAGATCTGAGATCATCAACAGTAGAAGAGCTAACCTTATTACTCCTTTGAATACAGGAAACAACAAGTTATGTTTTGCCATATGCTAGCGCATTTGTTGAATCCAGATTTAAAAGGTATGAACAAAGCTTATGTCACGTTGCCTTCACAGGAAGGGACCTCCCCTGTTTGCATAACGTTCCGGCGTTTGACGTCGCCGGCCTTTTAGTCGCCATCGTGTGTGTTTTGTCCTATTTTCCCCATTTCCTGTGAACGCACCCTTCCCTGATTCCTTACAGGTGCTACCTGTTACCTCAGTACTTAAGCCTGTGCGTTTCTAGTCTCTGTGTTCGTGATTGTTACTTGTGTGCGTGTCTGCTGCTACATTTGTATCCTATGCCCTAGGGGCTGGTTATCATTTCTTTCGTGCGTGTTGCACCACAGCTAGGTTTACGAATACCGTCTCAATAATTGGTGCCTAAATAAACGCCTGTCGACGGTTTCCTGCGCCTTGGTCCTTTTCTCACGCCACGCATCACAGCTTAGGAGTTTCAGAGAGCTGTGGGGTTAACCCTTCATGAAGCTGTTGCGTTTTCTGATATAGACACATTTGAAAGATTGCTTGGCATCAAAGTTGTGGTTCTATATCATAGCAAGCATGATTCATCCATCTTGAAAATTCAAAACACACCACAACCTCATCCACAAACACTGTATTTGTTTGTACAAGACAACCACTACTATGGCATTACAAATATTAAAGCTTTAATGGGCTCAACATATGTATGTAAAGCGTGTCATGTAGGTTACAAAAGACATGGTGGTCACTGGTGTAGATATAACTGTTCAATATGCATAGATGATGACTGTCCTTTACAGCCTCAGCAACTCACAAAGTGTAATGATTGTAACCGTACATGTTATTCACCCTATTGCTATGAAAAGCATAAACTTGCTTTATGGCATTCAGGGTCCTGTAAGTTTGCCAGCTAGTGTGACATCAATAAAAAAATGTATACCAATTATAGTAAAAAAATAAACAACCCCCAGCCACACAAATGCAAACCGAAACGTTGTCCAATATGTAAAGTACCTTTGATACAAGCACACATGAAAATGCCCACAAATGTTATATTCAAGCTTAGCTTGAAGAGAAACCATTGGAAAAATATGTATTTTATGATTTTGAAACCCGGCAGGATGACCCAACAGTTCAGCATATGCCTATATATGTGTCTAGCTGTAAGGGTTGTACCGATCCGTAGTGGTAAACGTCAAGGAGTTGAGGTGCAGATGTGTATATATATATATATATATATATATATATATAATTCTTGAATGAGCGAGGGGTCGAGGATACGTGAGCTGGAATGCGAACCGGCCAAAAAACAGCGCCCAGCGCACCTGCCTGGGATTCAGTCGTTTCGCAGAGTGAAGATATTCCAGGTTCTTCTGGTCCATCCACACCACGAACGGTAGGTCCGCTCCCTCTAACCAATGACGCCATTCCTCCAAGGCGAGTTTCACTGCGAGCAGCTCCTTGTTTCCGTCAAAAGGACCATAATTCTTCTCTGCAGGGGACAGCTTCCTCGAGAAAAACGTGCACGGATGCACCTTGTGGTCGCCAGCGGAGCATTGGGACAACACCGCGCCCACTCCAGTATCAGACGCGTCCACCTCCATGATGAACTGCAGAGACGGGTCCGGTTGGACAAGGATGGGGGAGGAGGAGAAACGACGCTTGAGTTCCGTGAAGGCGGACTCAGCCGCGATGGTCCAATGGAAAGGAACGTTCACAGAGGTAAGGGAGGTGAGTGGTGCGGCGACCTGACTGTAGTTTCGAAGCATGTCGTTCACCAAGGCTTGGAATACTGCGGGAGCGTTGGAGAGTCCAAACGGCACTACTAAATATTCGAAATGCCCCAGGGGAGTGTTGAAAGCCGTCTTCCATTCGTCCCCCTCTCGGACGCGGACCAGGTGGTAGGCGTTGCGTAGATCCAATTTAGTAAACACGCCAGCACCTGGAGGGGTGTGAACGTGGAGCTGAGTAGGGGTAGAGGATACTTGTTGCGCGTGGCAATTGCATTGAGAGCTCGGTAATCTATGCAAGGACGCAATGTTCCATCCTTCTTCCCGACGAAAAAGAAACCCGCTCCCACCGGGGAGGAGGGCCGGATAATCCCGGATGACAACGACGCCCGGATGTACTTTTCCATCGTCTCTGTCTCCGGTTTGGAGAGGTTGTATAGCCTTCCACTCGGTAGCGCCGCACCCGGCCGTAGCTCGATTGCGAGGTCGTATGGCCGGTGAGCTGGGAGTGACAGTGCCTCCTGTTTACTGAAAACCCTGGCGAGGTCGTGGTAAGCCTTGGGCACCGCGGATAGGTCAGTGTGGGGAACGGTGACCGTACTGCCGGCCTCCGGGGTACGAGGCAGCGTTGGAAACATGATGATCCCCAAGTATTGATGGCCCCAGTCGTCCAATCAATCTGGGGATTATGTAGGCGTAACCACGGACGGCCCAGTATGAGCGAAGACATAGGACTGTCGATGAGGAACAACGATAACATCTCCCGGTGGTTCCCCGCAATCACCAAGAGAAGAGGGGTGGTTTGTGAGTCGATGGATGTGAGCCGTTTTCCACTCAGTCCTCTCACAGTCACCAGGGGGGTGACTGGGAGACAGGGTAGTCCCAACCTGGTTACGAGAGCTTTATCAATGAAACTCCCGTCTGCTCCGGAATCGACCAGTGCGCGTATGGGGATGGAGTCGTTGCGCCAATGCAATCTGACGTCGAGTCCTTCATCTGTAGAGGAGACCCTTGCTCGACCAGTCCACAACTCCTCATCTACGGACTGGCTTGGGCATTTCCCTGAAGGGACGGACAGGACTGTACGGTGTGTCCACGGGTGCCGCAGTACAGGCATGAGCCGTCGGCCAAGTGACGCGCCATTTTCCGCCTTGGATAGGCGTGCGCGTCCTAGTTGCATCGGCTCATCTGCCGTGTACATGCGACTGGGGCGCTATTCGTCCCCACCCAGGGATGGATGCCTGGGCCTGGACGGTGATGGCGAACGGCGGGAACAAGCAGCCTGTGGTCTGTTCCGGTGTCGCTCACGGAGGCGTACGTCGATCCATTGCGTGAGGTCGATCAACAGATCCAGGGAGTGTGGTTCCTCACGAGAGGCCAGTTCGTCCTTGAGCCTTTCGGTGAGTCCAATTAGGAAGGCACCCTGTAAAGCCGTCTCGTTCCACCCGCTCTCGGCGGCGAGGATACGGAAGTCGACTGCATAATCCGTTCCCTGGCGCAAGCCAAGGAGTCGGCGTCCGGCGTTCCTCTCTCCATCAAGTAGGTCGAAGACTTTCTTTAGCTCCCCGGTGAACGCGGTGTAGGAACAACTCAAAGGGCTGTCGTTGAGTCAGATGGCTGAAGCCCAAGCCAACACTCTCCCTGACAGTGCGCCCACTAAATAGGCAATCCTGGCTCGGTCCGAGGGATACGATAAGGGCTGCTGCTCGAACAGAAGGGAACACTGCAAAAGGAAGGGCCAGACTCTACCCGGTTCTCCTGTGAATCGCTCGGGGGGAGCGACATGTGTTTCCCGGTAGGATGACGGTATCGACGGGGTTTGTGTGCGAACCGTGCCATCTGTGTCGGTATCCACCGACGTGTCAGCCCTCTCCGATTGGCGTCGGTCGCTCCTCAGAGTAGCCACCAACTCCACCAGGGAAACTGACAGGTTCTGTAGGTGCTTGTCATGCCTATGGATGGCAGCGCCCTGGAGGTTCAAGGCGTGGTGGATAGGGGTGAGGTCGGCTGGATCCATAACGGTCAGTTCAATCTGTAAGGGTTGTGTCTGAACAGGGCGGTGGTGAGGATCCAAACGCACGACTGAGGGAGCAACTCCTGAACTGAATCGATGTACCGATCCGTAGTGGTAAACGTCAAGGAGTTGAGGTGCAGATGTGTATATATATATATACACATCCATATATATATATATGGAGCGAACAAAGGCTGGAAAGCCAAAAGCTATGTAGAAACGCAGGAGTCACAAAACTAATACCGACCGTGAAAACACTAGCTGAGTATTAAGTTTGAACTGACACTGGGCAAAGGGTAACGGGTGACGGGTGACTAAGTATGGACAGTGATCAGTGTGATGAAGGACAGGTGTGCGCAGGTGGCCAGGTGCGTGATGACGGTGTGATTTGTGACCGGAGGAGTACATCGCTCACTCGCCACCAGAGGGCGTGAACGAACCAGAAACAGTCAGGTAGGGTGGAACCCTGACACTAGCATGACCTTCAAGGGTAAGAAATGGGCAGCAGGGTGGTCCAATTGTGCAATGCTTTTTTTAAAGCATTTTCGAAAAAGAAAATATAAAGACTACACGTTCATAGCACATAATTCAAGAGGTTACGATAGCTACCTTCTGTTAAACCCTTTGGTAGAGCAAGGCATGACTCCACACCTTATAACTCAAGAAAGTCAAATATTGTGTTTTGTTGATCAGACCTTTAACCAACGTTATATTGACAGTTTTAGCTTTCTACCCATGAAACTCTCACATATGCCCGATGCACTCGGTTTTGGAACAGCCGTTAAAGGATGGTTTCCTCATTTTTTCAGCTCTGAGCAGAATCTCAAGTACATAGGTCCGTACCCTGGGCCTGAAATGTATGGAGTCGGTCAAATGTCAGTCAAAGAGAGAGAAAAGGTTATGACTTGGTATGAAACAATATGTCATGAGACGTTTTATTTTCATAAAGAAATGGCAATGTATTGTGACAATGATGTGGCTATCCTGCGTGAATGGTGTTATTCAGTGATGCGTTTATATCGGCCCTTTGATTGTATTACTATAGCATCAGCATGTATGAAAACCTACCGTACAAAGTTTTTATATATACTATATAAACTATATATGTATACATAGAAATGAAATGATACACACTAAGGGATACATGTACACACAAATGTTTTTCCTCAGGCAGGTCTAACTATGTAATATGTAGCCACATAACAAAGTTGCGAACAACAGTAAAGAGTTTTTCTACTTTTTGTACACGTTCAACATTAACAATAACTTTTGCTTTGTAAAGAGAACAGCTTCTGCATATCAGGGTTCTCGTTCACTGTTTTATTTAAGGTCTTGTAAATATAGCTAGACTCTTTCAGTTCAATCAGAAATAGTTCAGCAATTCCATGGACTCCAGGTAGTGCAACTTGCACATTCAGGGATTTCGGGCTGCTGACCAGGGCCAGAATGAAACGGTCGTTCCACAGGTGTTTGATCAGGGTTTCAAAATGCACTTGATAATAATATTTAGGACAGTCATAAAGACACGAATGCTGTCGTTGACTCCCGTGGTCTATCCGACATCCGTTGCAGGCTGCTTTTTTGTTCTAATCGATGACATTGTCCAAAAGTGTTCCAATACAGGCCTTTATGGTGCTCACAAAAATCTGACTGCTACCAACACCAAAAACAGTTGACTGGGGGGGGGGTTCTTGATTTAGAACTGGTGGGGGGGTATCCGGTGGTGTTATAGGAGCATACACCACAGAGCCATTCAGAAACCACTCCTGACTTGACGAGTCTTCCGAGATATCAAATGTAGTAAGGCTCTTAATAGGCCTATAAGATCGTTGTCTTTCCTCCAAACATTCTGCTAGACTGACAGACCTGTCTGCAGAAACCGCGGGTAGAAAACAGGCCATGATTGCTCGACTGTTAAGGATTTTACTCTGCACTAGCCTTTTATGATCCGTGGTTGAGGGTTGTCGGTTCGGGGACGTGGCTTCTGTATCATCAGGTGGTAGGGATTGAGGGTTGGTTAACAGCATGTCAGGTTTGTATCAGAAAACGACACCACCATAACTTGAACTAGAAGAGGCTTGGTCTGGTATAATACAACTCTTTTGTCTGACAATACTTTTCTATTGCTGGCTTTGAGCGAATAACATGTCAAATCTTCGAAACGTTAGATTAAAACACACAAAGAGGTATCCAAACCTTCGTAATGTAGTGTTTATTTCCATCCTATCCTATTCTCCATGAAAAAGGACAATTGGACAACAGTTGGAAATCCTTCTGCTATCTGAAAATGGGCCGTGAATCCTGGTCTCTCTGTAGAGTTTGGTATACCGTTTCATTCGATTTCCACAGACGTACCGCTCGTGCATCCTGGAACATTATTCTTCATTTCGGGACAAACAAAATGACATATTACTTCCCTGTCGTTGATCTGATATTACACGCCTAATGTCTCCTTTGTATATTCAAATCCTAAGGATAAATTGTATAACTTGACTTTCGAAAGCTTGTAATCAAACCCAAAACCAAGTATCTGTCTGTTAGGCATGTCATATTGTTCCATCAACATCATATTTGGGGGTATCTGAGTTCTGTACAAATTCAGAAAACGCTTCTTTGGAGCATCATACATATTTAGAACAAAACAGCCATCTGTATAGGAATCCCTTTTAGGTCCTACTGTCACGTCCTGAGTGTGGTGCGGAACCAAACGCAGACATTTTCAAATGAAAGGTGAATTTATTCCCATGAAACAGGACAAACACGACACGGACTGTAAACGTAAAAGTAAAGGTGCTGTAACGAGCAGCAAACAGAACTAAAACAACTTACAAAGAACATGTAGCGTATCCACAGGAATAACATTGACACAAAACAGGAACATGAACATTGTCATTACTAACAAACAATAAACCACACCATGTGTGGAAAACCCTCAGCCTAAGTAGGCTCCCCAATCAGGGACAACTGAACACAGCTGCTCTGACTGGGGAGCCCACAGCGGCATAGAGAAGGTCAGAGGCCTCTCTATGTGTCATGTCCTGAGTTGGGTTGAGCCCCAAGGCACAGAGAAGGCTTGGGGCCCCAGCCAGGACATGATACCTACTTCATAAGTCTGGGTGGTCAAGGGTGTATCACTAAGTATCAGAGACATTTTTAACACGATAGATGTTCAGACACAGAGTACCAAACTTGCCTTTTATTAAGCAGACCCTGCATAGACACCTCTGTATATCTCATGAACCCTTTTTTAAAACCACACCTCTCTCAAAACATACACACACACACTGATTCAACGGAACCACTGTAGGGTTAGCTAGGAGGCCTCTGAGCTACACGTTTAGGGGGGTTTGAACTCTAACACATCTGTGGCAGACAGTCTTAGTTAGCCCCCATTCCCTGACAACATTTGTTCATACATAAATCACACCTTTCATAAACAACACCTGCAAATACAAGGAACCACTCCAGCGGACA